>JAQOWM010000568.1:3605000-3885000 GCA_029041755.1 Resseliella maxima
CTCTAAACTGTTCATATAATAAAGAAAAACAAAGAAAATATGCGAGTTTTTTTTCATTTTAGTTTAAATACTTACAGAATAGGAAAATCTAGGGTTTACAAACGTTTCGACAAATAACGCAAGCAACGTTTAAAAAACGTTTTTTTCGAAGCCGTTTTATTTTGAAGATTAAAAATAACGCAAAAATAACGGTATAAAACGTTTTTCACCGTTTTTTAAACGGATTAGAAGAAAACGTTTTCTCATACCACATTGAAAAATAACGCGTTTTGTAACCCTAGGAAAATCAAGTCTTTTTTCATGAATATGAATACAGGGCAAGATGAATGACGGCTGTCGACTTCTGCTTTAAGATTATCGACTGTAGTTATGTTTACTCTATCTATATCATTGATTTGTTCATTTCCAACACTTGACAATACGTTATTTTCATTCCTAATTGTATCACTTGAAATACTATTCGATGAATCAGTCACGTGGGTATTTACAGCACTTAGGATATCATCGATTGTTGTGAAAACGGAATCAATGGTTAAACTCATGTTCTGGCTTAATGACGACAACAACATTTTTCTCACACGAACATTTCACGAGCACAAATTCGTTTCATTAACCCTTAAGCACTAAGACCGTCTAAGAGGGTCATCACAAAAAAAAAAAAATCTTTCAACAAAAAAATTTTTTTTTATATACACAAAAATACTTTTTTGAGGAATAAATATCATAAAACGGGCTCGTTTCGAACGCACAAAATTAAAAAATCACGGAAAAAGATAAAAAAATAAGGAAAAAAAATTTTTTTTTTTTCGGTTAAAAAGTGAAAATGAAATGACCACGTTTTTTGCTGACTACTCGATTCCAATTCGTATGATTGAAATGAAATGAAATGAAATAAAATAAAATGACAACTTTTTTGAATTACTTGATTCAATTCTTTTGTTTACATTTTATTCATTCGCTCTCTTTATCATTCGGCATACCACTACTACTACTATCTACTGCCGTTATCGTTCCTTCACTCTCTCTCTCTCTCTTTCTCTCTCAGGTCGGATTTTTTGCGGCAAACACCAGTTTCGTTTTATGAACCTTGACCTTTTGGTGACAATAAAAGCAGATTGAATTGAGAATTCATTGACTCTCTCATTCATACATTTTTGTATGTATACTTACTCATCTACTTATGTGCATATGCAATTAAAAACTAGTTTAATGGAATAGGTTTCCATTCAACAATATAGGCTTTGTTCATCCATTTTTCGAATAAATTTGTATGTGGATTTGATATGAATAGAGTCCTCATAAAAATTTATCGATTTTGGGCCACCGAAATGAAAAATGTATAGGTATGAGTGGTATTCTTTAAACTTATCGGAATCACTCGAAATTTTACACAATTCATTTTTTGGCGAACGATTTCTTTCCTTGGACAACTCTTGAGAACATTTGTTGGGGTCTATAAGCAATAAAACTGATGATTTCTGGGAATTTTTTGCGAAAACCGTGCCATTTCTCGGCATTTTCGCCTTTTTTTCAACAAAAAATACAAATTTTCAACACCAGACTACATTTAATATGCGCAAATTGATTCCTTGGGCCATTTTGAACTAGTCTACGAGCAATAAAAATGATGATTATTGAGTATTTTATATGAATTTAGCGAAATTTTTATAGAAATTCTTCATACAAAAACTGCCAACTTCGCAAAAATAAAATCACTAAAACGCGCGTTGTTCGATTGGGCTGAAAATTTAATTTCCTACAAATTTTATTCACTTAAGAGCATTTGATTTCGGGTCTTAGTTTTTTGTTTTGTCTTTGTTAAATAATTTAAATAAAACCAAAAGCGAATGTTAGAAATGGTGGAATTTCTGTTTGTTTTTATTTCATATTTTCCATTCTTAAAAAGAAGTGACATTTTTTGAAGTCATGTTTATTCTACCCTGGTAAGCAGTCTATATAGCCCTGTACATTTGTATGTGAGTCTCCCCGTTAAGTGCCATCTAAACGAACAAACATAAATTAGATTCACCAACATTTGATACTGAATCTGAATAAAAATTGATTATGTGTAAAAATAATTAAATATTTATGTACAATAAAATATTTTTCATTATTAAATTATCGAAATATAAATATTTTTGTATTTTTAATTTCTCAATGAAGTGTTTTTATTATTTTATTTCAAAAATATTTATATTTCGATAATTTAATAATGAAAAATATTTTATTGTACATAAATATTTAATTATTTTTACACATAATCAATTTTTATTCAGATTCAGTATTAAATGTTGGTGAATCTAGTTTATGTTCGTGAGTTTGGATGGCGTTCGGGAACGTGTTTGAATTTTTTTTTCTCACTGCATATAGGTATATAGAGCTGTTCACGAACATGAATTGTTCGTGTTCGTTCGAGATTTAATCGAACACGAACGAACTCGAACAATATTTTCTTTATCTCGAACAACTCGAACCGAACCCGAACACGAACGAACACGAACACCAAAATTGGAACTTGAAGTGTTCGAATTTTGTTCGTAGTCCATTGCCAAAAAAATGAAGGCAAAAAACGCTTCACAACACAAAAAATCCAACGTTTGGTCACATCACCAAATATTTTAACTTCACCAGCCAATAATACAATACTGGTTGTACCACCACCACCAAAGTCAACATCTTGAGATTTAGCAATTATAAAGTTTATAATATAAACAGTGTTTTCGAAGCTGGGTGAACAATATCAACTGCTGCAAATAATCCCAGAAATTGCAGCAATTTAATGAGAAAGCGTTAATGCGAAGTCGCTTTAGCAAAGAAATTCATGTTTCTTACGCCATCTCTACGAGTATGGTGTGAATTTAAATGAATATCAAACAAAATTGTGAAAGTTCATACAGAGGATTTTCATGCCGTGGGCAAATACATTAATGTACGACGGCATAAGTCTTACGACGTTACATTGCAAACGATCTCTATCATATATACACTGAATTGCACATACACCATTAAACTCTGATAACAAACAAAAACCAAAATTGTTAATTAAACAAATTGAAAAAGAACAGCTAAAAATTGCTTCAGCAGAATTTGTTTCAAAGGACTTACGTCCTTTCTTCGCTATTGAATGTGAAGGTATTATTTATGTGAATAAAAATTATTTGAATTATGTTATTGAATCAATTAAAACCATTACGATTTGTTATCATTAAAATTTAGGTTTATTAGGACCTTCGGGCAAAGAAACAAAGGAGCCACCCGAGAAGACTTTTTTAATTCTATGCCAAGTCGAAACACAGTAAAAGCTACTGTTGCTGGAATTGCTGATAAAAATCGGAAAATTATAAGTGAAAAAATGCAAGCAGCTATATCTTCTGGTGGCCTTGCAGCTACAACTGACTGCTGGTCAGACGATTACCGTCACACAACGTATATAAACATCGTTGCTTATATTTGTCTTAAAGAAAATAATGAGTTGAAATACTATCGTTTCATATTGACCACTTGTGAAGTCACAGAAACGGTAAAATCAGGCAAGTTATTATTAAATTGAGATTCTCATATATAAAATTTTTCAATGAAAATTTGTTTAAATAAAACAATATAAACTTTATATTACAGGAAAAGTGCTTATAAATTATATAATTAATTGCTTCTCTGATTATGGAATTTCCAAAGAAGTGGTTAAAAATAATGTCACTTTTTTGTCGGATCGAGGAGCAAGTATAAAGTATGGACTTATTAATGAGGGATTTATTCGCCTAACGTGCTACGCTCATCTAATTCATAATTTAGTCACAGCAATGCTAGATGAAAAACATATGAAGACAATTATTGATCAGTGTTCGAAACTATCGTCGTATGTAAAAAATAATGGTATAAATAAGAAATTAAAAACTTCACTTAAAAGGCACACTTCTACTCGGTGGAATAGTGTCCACACGATGATATCGGCCATTATTGATAGCTATCAAGCCGTATACGATTTGTTAATGGAAAAACAAATTTTGAGAAATGAATCAAAATTGAAGCAAAATAAAGCACCTGATATGGAATTAACTGATCAAATTACTATACTTAAAAAAACTCAACTGATCGAAATCCGAAATTTTCTACAACCTTTCAAGGTAATAAGATGAAAATTGTAATTTTTATATAGTATTCAAATTGAAAATTTTTACATGTACAAATTGTAAATTTTTGATTCAATATTTATTTTTAGGAAATGACGGATAAATTAGAAGGCGACAAGTACACAACGCTTGATATGGTCTGGCCTGTTTATTTACATTTATTTCAATTGCTTGCTGAGAATGATCAAGATATTATAAATGAAATTGATGGCACCGATTGCCAAATTATTTCGAATATGAAGGATATTGGCCGAAAATATTTAGAAAAGAATAGAGACGATTTTGCACCAAAATTTGAACACAAAGCTATGACATTTTTAAATCCAACCATGAAAAAATTGTCAATTATCGGTTTATCAGAACGTAATGATCTGCACCGAGAAATTGAAGATAAACTAATATCCGTTGTTGAAATTTCCATGTTTGCCAATGAAATTGACGCTCCATTTGTAGATTCTAAAGCATCGGAAAGTTTTTTGGACTGTTTCAGATCATTTGATGAGGCTGACAACAATCCACCTGAGATTTCAGAGTTGACAAAATACTTGAATCACAAAGTGAAATTCAATATCGAAGTGAAACAGTGGTGGTGTGACAACCAAAAAAACTATCCAAATTTGTTTAAATTATACATGAAGCTGTCATGTATTCCAGCCACTAGTGCTGGAAGTGAAAGAGGTTTTAGTACGAGTGGAAACATAATAACGGATAAACGATCAATGTTACTACCATCAAGTTTGAACGATTTGATTGTGTCTCGGAACAAATTCCAATAAACTTAATTTACAATGCAATATAATTAAATTGATTGACATTGAGTAAATAAAAAATGAAATACCATTTTCTTAATTGAATTTCAGTATATTTATTTTAAATTTATTTAAATTTAACACCTTTAGAAGGGAAGTTTTTTGGACTGTTTCAGATCATTTGATGAAGCTGACAACAGTCAAAATGAGATTTCAGAGTTGACACAATACTTAAATCACAAAGTGACATCCAATATAGAAGTGAAACAGTGGTGATGTGATAAACAAATTCCAATAAACTTAATTTACAATGTAATATAATTCAATTAATTTAGTGACAATGAGTAAATAAAAAATGAAATACCAGTTTCTAAATTGAATTTCAGTATATTTAATTTAAATTAAATTTATTTAGTATGATTTCCAAGATCCAAGGTCAATTAATTTCAATGAAATTTTTTCAAATTTCATTTCTAAAAAAAAATTCCCCTCAATAAAAAAATGTTTGAAAATGAATTCATTTTGAAAAAATAATTTTCGATTTCTTTAATTTCATTTTTACATGCCAGATGGCAATTTTTTTGGTGATAAATGAAGTGAAGTTTGACATTTATCTATGGAAATAATCACGTCCGTCCGTCCGAAACTTTGTACGAACAAATGGCTTGTCCGTCCGTCCGTCCGAACGAGTTTTGTCGGACATTCGGACGAGTGTCCGTAAAAAAAAAAAAAAAACTTCGGACAGTCGGACGAGTGTCCGAATATTTTAAATAGGCTTTCGGACGGACGGACGGACAAAACACCTGTCCGCTTCACGTAGCTATAAGGAACCAGGAAAAATATATTTTCCCTTTTTTTATATTAAATTTTCTGTATTACTTTTCTATTCATAGCACGCATCACCTTTAAGGCGTATTTGATATCCAACGCCACTTTTGACGTGGTGAATGACATTGTATTTCTCTCAATTCGTTGGTTTCCTGTTGTCACATTGAACATTGGTAAGTGTGTGTTACACTCTTTTTGCCAGGCTTGATAAAAAGTGAGCGCAGCGTGAATGTTAGCTTTACACAGATTTGGCAAATTTCGTTGATTGTACCAACCGATGACCTAAAATAAATATAAAAGCACCGAATCTTTTCATTAGTTCAACAAGCCGTGAACAAAAGCAAAAAACATGTGATTATGGGTGAAGCTTACAGAGTGGAACACAGCTAGCAGCGCAACACGGGTGTTATCGTAGATTTCTTGAAGCGAACACAATTCAGTTAAGCACTGAAACTATAGAAATCATTAGATTAATGACTGTGTTAGTCAAAATTATTGAACAATATATATCTCAAAAAATTGCATTAAACTTGTTAATAATGAGATGATAATATTTAACTCTTCTTTGATTTTGGGGTCAGCAATATTTTCACTTTTCACACTTGGTGAAAAAAATACGTTTTCTGCTGTGAGAATTTCGTCGAACTCTTGTTTCAAAATGTCCATTGTTCTTGTGTTTACCGTTAATTAATCGATGCAGTTGAGAAAAATTCGATTGATTCCTTTTTCTAATGGCTAGTTTTTTGTTTGACAGTTCGTAAATGACGAGAAACATTACAACGCACGGCTCATGTTCGAATTTCGAAAGTGCGAATGTGAATCAGTTTGGACGTTGGTTTAACACCTGGCAACTTCGAAAAACTGACACATTCTACGCAACAAAACCAATTCGTTCAAATGAACATGTGAACAAATGCATACATTTGCAAAATATTTGCAATTATTTTGCAAAATACAAGAAACGAATCATTTGGATCCTTTTTTTCTGTTTAGTCTTTCAACATAAAAATGGCAATTACTTTATTAATGGGTGTACAAATTGAAAAATTGCGTATTTTCTGTAAATATAATGTGAGCCAATTAGTTCATGTTCATATTAGTCATGGTTGTGCATGAAGCAATGAAAAGCATTTTTTTCTCTTCAAAAGATATCATTTCATATTGTTTGTTCTAAACATAACAATCCAAATAACTCGCCATCCGCTGCCTCTGTACTGAACACAGGACACGATGACTTTAGTGTAAGTGTAGTAAAGGATGTGAGAGATGCAAACAGATTTGATACTTGTGAAAGCTATTAAATTCAATCAGATCCAGATACATTGAATTTGGATAACATTAACATTGAATCGATATTGTTCACACGAATATAACATGCTTGCTCTCTCTCTCTCTCTCTTCATCGATAAGAATAACAATTTGTGTTCTATGTTGTTCGTGTGTTTTGTCGCATAATTTTTTCGTATGCTACTGATGTATTGATGACGATTAGGCTTGAAATGCATTTGGTTCAAAAACAAAAACAAAAGGTAATAAATAATTTGTTCTATTGAGCCGTTGTTTTCTTTTACATTATGTGTAACTTCATTAAGGTTGAAAATTAGTGGGAAAAATTTTTTCTTCATAACATAATGTTATTAACATTTAAATATACACAATTTCCGTTTCGAACTACGAATGGTTTTCCTTACAAACCAATTTTCATTAAATTTTGCTTTCCGGTTGTGGCACAAAGTAAAAATAGAATAAATTGAATTCGTAAACAATAATAAATGGTAAACTAAACATAAATTTTGACACAACTATTTAGAGCGAACAGAGAGAAATACATTTACCACTACATTTTTGAGAAACGTCAAAACACAAACACAATTGTGTTCTTCCCCACGAATATTTTTTCGTATTTTGTAGTATATGTGTATGATACGCGAGTGTATACAGCCTTCTCTACATGTTTTATGTAATAACCATGTTTCATGTTTCATGTTTTTTATTCCTAATTTCAGTATTGATATATTTCACTGGTTTATATGTTAGCAAATTGTTGGTTGTAAACTAACTCTTTATTGAAAGAATTATTGTCAAAATGCTTGTTTGATCCCTTAATAGTAGTCCATGTGTATGTGTATCAGTGTGCCCTAAAGTAGTACACAGGCCTTGCCCGATGCTATGTTTAGTATTACAGCATTTTATGTGTATACATATACGCATTAACATAACAACATTTAGCTCAACATAATTCAAATCAACATAATTCAATCAATTATGAATCATATAAATGAATTGTTCTGGTTCCACACGTATCCTCACTTCAACCGAAATATGCGAGGAGCCGATGGAAAAAAGGAGCAAAAAGGCCGCACCGCTCTCGTGTAAACTCAGCTTTTGCATTTGTAATCAAAACAGTTCACGCACAACAGTTCAATTGTTTACATCGTGCGCACGCAACTCATATGCTCGAACAAATCAATCAAATAACAATATATGACCACAAAACGAACTGCTTATTATATGAATCATGTTGAGAGAGAGAAAGAGAGAGAGAGAGAGTATGTGTGTGTGTTCGAGCGTGTGAGGAGAGAGGAGAGAGTGTGTGTGGGTGTGTGAGAGAGAAAAAATGAGAAATAGCTATTTCATTCATGCGCATTTGTGTTTTTCTCGCTTTACACCTATTTCGTGTTTTAGAAGTAAATATTGCAGGATGAAACCGCCATAGGTACACTACTGGTATGTAAGAAATATTTTTGTTGTCATTCAGCATATTTCAATTATTGAAAATTGTTTAATAAAACAAATTGTTTGTTTTTCAAATTTTATTCAATTCACTGTCAAAACTTCCAATATTATACGACAATTCGTAGCATGAAGATTCTTCACACTGGTCATATATCAATTCAGTTAAACGATAAGATTTTTGAATATTTTTTATTTGGAAAATACGTCCAGGAATTAATCCACAAACACATACGATTTTGATTATTTGTTTATCACTCCAACAAATTCGAAACAAATTTATTATATTTTCATTTTCATTTAACGTATTCATTCCGCGTTTTAATATTTAAATTTGACGGAAAATAATTAATAAAATTCACAACAATTATCAATTTAGCTATCACGTAAATGAACAGATATTCGAGTTTAACGGCTTTCAAGATTTCATGTTTACGTTCCGCGTATTAATCGAGAATAAGGATTTTGATACAGTAAAATTATGGTAGTCAAAAGCTGTGCATTTTATATATATGATAATGTGTGGTAAAACTCGTATATTGCACTAGAAATGATTGAAATATGTATATATTATAACATGTATATGTACACGTATTATCCGAGTTTTGGTAATAATTATTTTTTCAAGTGACATTAAACTAAAAAAAGTTGTTGTGCAAAATGCGCTGAATTTTCCAAATCCCCTACAAAACCCGCCACCAAATGCCTTACCAACTGCCCCACTGTCACCCTCAGCAAATGCCCTACCAATTCCATCATCAAATCTTCCAACTTTCCCGGATGCAACGAGAGATGCCATTCGAGCTGAAAACGAACGAGCAAAGTTTTCTGAACGCATCGCCCGTCGCGTTTTATGGGAACCACGTGCCCCCAATGAGCGCGCAAACTGCGTAGAAAGGTCATTGGAACGTGTGAACCGGTCATTGAAAGGCGTGAACCGGTCATTCAAACGTGTAATTGGTCGTTGTCATTGTCGTTGTCCGCACCAAGAAAACAACCAATAACATTAAAAAGGTAAATTGAATTTAAAAAAAAAAATCAGCTTCACATCGTATATTTTGAGGCACTTCCAAGGTGAGATTGAAGACACATATGAAAATACATACACAAACCACTCAAAAAAGAAGAAGAAAAAATAGCAACAACACATCCAAATTTAGTGAAAAATAAAATGAATTAAGTACAAAATAACCAATGCCAAAAATTAAAACACTTATTTTATTTTATTTCATAAAATTTTTGCATCATTCGTATTACAATTTGTTGATTCTTTTTTTTATTTTACGTTTTTCATTTCTTGAACGTATCATTTTTTGTTTTCCATTTTCGGTTTTATAAAAAGAAAATTTGCATTTTAACACTCTGGTGGCGTATACGGTGTTTGCTGGGGTACAAAACTAACGACTTCTTTGAAGACTAATTCTGTTGCAAGAGAAAAAAACAAAAAAAAATGAGAAATCAAAATGTAAAAGAGATTAAGAAAATGAACAAAAAAGAAATGAAATGAAATCAAGTAATAAATATGAGGAAAGAAAAATGATGAAATAAAACAAAACAAAATACTAAAACTATTCTGTTGTTTCGATTTTGTTTGTTTTTTTTTTTTTCAGACAATTCACCTTTCCATTTTTCCACTGGTAAATCCATATCTTCGAAACTTTGATCATACAATGGTGAGGTTGGTTCATCATTTGGATCGGCATACTTTTCCAAATATGAATGTGCCAATGCTTGTTCAGCAGTTATTCGCTTATCAGCATCTAATTCAAGCATTTTTTCTAATAAATCTATGGCAAGTGGATTGGCTCCACGGAACACTGAACTAAAATCCTTTTTCTTTGTTGGTGGAAGTGATTTTATATAATTTCGCGCCTGAAAAAATAAACAAAGTTGCCATTTAAGTTAACTGCGTAATTTAAAATTTTGTAAAACAATTTCATTAGTTTTCGATTTTTAACATACACTTTCAGATGAAATTTTCGACATAAAATCATCGGGTGGCGTTCCAAGTACGTCCATAATCAAATTAAGTTGTTGTATGTCTGTGAATAATCAATAAATTTAATGGTCAACTATTGGATTTGTACGAATAGAATTCAATGAAAATAAGCAAATGCATACGATCGGTTCCTGGAAACAATGTTCGTCCTGTAAGTAGCTCAGCCATAATACAGCCCACTGACCAGATATCCACTGTTTGCGTATAATGCATCCAATTTAGCATAATTTCAGGTGCTCGATACCATCTATAAAACATACACAATCAATGTATTCATTTGGTTGCTCGAATGAAATAAGAAACTTTCATTTGGAAAGATTAAATGAATACTTACCTGGTCGCCACATAGCCGGTCATTTCATTTTCTGTTGGACGTGCCAAACCAAAATCTAAAATTTTTAATTCACAATCCTCATTGACGGCAATATTTGATGGCTTGAGATCCTATTCAATAGATAAATTTGACATTATTATTGAAATTGTAATTGAATTTGATTTTGATTTTGTTTTTTTTTTTTTGTTTTTTTTTTTTTTTGCTTCTATTTAGCAAAAAACACACACATACCCGATGTATAATTCCAGCACTGTGTATATATTTAAGGCCTCGAAGAATTTGATATACCAAAAATTGTACATGATCATCAGATAAACGTTGTGTACGAATGATATTATTCAAATCGGCACCCATTAAATGTGTACACAAATACACTTGTTGAAATGAATCAATTGTATTACTGCCCGGATGAAATACATCCAATAAACCGATTACATTTTCATGATTCATATGTTTTAATAAACGTAATTCACGATATGTACGCTTTGCATGCACAGCTGATTGAAATGGTCGCGCTATTTTTTTAATTGCAACACGAACATTGTAAATGGTATCCAGTGCTGAACTATATAGTTGAAGTGAGAGAGAGAAAGAAAGAAAAAAAAAATCGAATGAATTCAATGTGTATTAATAATAAACGATAGATATGTAAATAGAATAAGGTGTGTTTGGCTTTTCGATAATGAACGAAAAATAAGCCCAGGAAATCAAATCATCTATCTATAATTATGACTGATAAGTGATTAGTTTTTTTGTTGTTGCAAATATTGCTATCTGAATGATTGTGAAATCGTTTTTCTGACATTATTTTACGTTTCAAGTAATTTATTTATAATCATTACCCACTTTATATCGCATACATTTAATTGAACAAATCGACACGACTCAATTCATTCAACAATATATTGACGTGATCGATTATTTTGGGTACGTATCACATTTGCTATTTCTTTTTTTGACTGATAGATTGACAAGAAACAGAAGAGACATTCGAACGAGGATAAAATGTGAAAGAATGTGTGGCGAAGTAAAAGAAAGGCAAAGAGGACGAAGTGGTGAGTTTCAGACAAGGACAGGAGGGAAAGCAAGAAGAGAAAGAAAATGACGAAGTAAAGAAGTATTTGTAGAGAGTTTGAATTGGAGAAAATGTGTGAGAAAGAGAAAAGGGGAGACAGGGCTCTCCCTTTTTTTGAACAGGGTTTGGGAGTTGGAAAGAGGGAGAGAGAGAGAGAGAGAGCCAGAGAGGGAGGGAGATAGAGAAAGAGAGAAAGAGAGAGAGAGAGAGAGAGAGAGAGAGAGAGAGAGAGAGAGAGAGAAAAAGTGAGAGAGAAAGAGAGAGAGAGAGTAAGAGAGAGAGAAGAGAGAGAGAGAGAGAGAGAGAGAGAGAGAGAGCGCGCGAGAGAGAGAGAAAGAGAGTGAAGAGAAACCTCAAGATACTCTGAAAAGCTACAAATAGAGATGAAAACAAAATAATTTCCATTCGATTGTATTCGATTAAGATCATGAAATGCAAATATAAATTATTGCACGAGACCTTCCACTTTGTAACATAGCTGTCAGTGTATTTTGATTAATTTTTTGAAACTCGAAATGCAAAATGAACGAAAAGAAGAAAAAAGAAAAAAAGAAAAAAAGAAAAAGAAAAAAAAGAGAAAAAAGAGGTCTTATCGTTATTATGATCAAGTGCGAGAAAAGACAAGCAAAAATGTCAATTGAACGCAGTGATTTATATTTTTTTTTTTTTTTTTTTATTTTCTTGTCTTGACGAAATCACATTTATCGTAGCCATATCGTTGCATGTAAACACTTGCATCAAATGAATAAATCATTCAATGTTTAAATGATTGTTTCGGTTTTATTCGTATATATGAGACAAATTAAATCGGCAATTACCAACTAGAATTGACATCGTTTATTTAATGTATACTATTGATCATATAAGCAAGTTGTGGGTTCCCTCAGTACTGTTAGCAGGTGCTAACAAAATGACGAAACAACATATGAGAATTATTGTGCAAAAAGAAAAGGAAATTAGCAACAATACCCATGTGAGAACTATTGTCTCTAACTACTATCAAATGTTTGTGACAAAAAAAAAAAAAAAAAAAAAAAAAGAAAAAAAACGATTTAAACAATTCAATCGAAAATAATCCAATCTGAAACGATTTTGTTGTGAATGCAATTTGATTTTGTTGGCTTTCGAACAGAAGAAAATGAAGAATAAAAACAAAATAAATTCCATTTCTCTGTTCAGCAAAATCTTGTTCAATGTTGTTGTTATGATATATCTACGTATGTTTTTGTTTTTCGTCTGTCTGTCTATCAGATAATTACTCTGAGGTTTGCCTGCATATTAAAATATCTTGAATATGGTGTGTGTTAGTGTGTCTTGTATGACAAAAAAGGTGATTCGTGGGCATGAGAAAGGTGCTACATGTGTCTGTGCAAATCAACATCTGTCTGTTAAATAATTGCAAATCAAAATCTGTGATCGTATGGCAAAAAGAAGTAAAGAAAAAGAAAAAAAAAAAACAAGCAAAACATAACACAAAAAAAGTAGATTAAAGAATGTGTGCTATGAAATGAATTCATGCACATAATAATCCAATATATCTCGAAGATGATTTCTCAATTAAAAAGTTAATTGAAATGAACGTAATTGGTTGTAGCAAAATAAATATGTTAAAGTCAAAAGAGGAGAGAGATAAAGAGAGAGAGAGAGAGAGAGAGAGAGAGAGAGAGAGAGAGAAAGAGAAAGAAAAGAGAGAGAGAGAGAGAGAGAGAGAGAGAGAAGGAAAGAGGGAGAGAGAAAGAGTGGAAAATATAATAATATACGAAACAATTATGGTCGTGACTTGTTATGATCGTTGTCCTTTATCTATATTGATCAATGTTGGCTTTGATTGGTTTGTAAATCAAATGGAAAACATAGTTTTTGACCCTAATTCATACATGAAATCGCGTCTCAATGGCATTTCACAATTTGGAATATTTAAGGAATGCCAATGTATATATATATTTATTACACAAATACTCAGAGCCTACGCATTCTATTGCTCACACACTATCTTGTCATCTTGTTTACCGTTTGTTGAACCACAACGACAGTAAAAATTTCTATGAAATCTGATTGTATTTTAGCCAAAATGACACATACGCATACTCAGACTGTTAAAAATAAAACAACAGAGATAGAAAGCACCAAAGAAAAAGAGAATGAAAGAAATAGAGATAATAATTCGTAAATCCGGCGTTAAAAGGTATCATTCTGAATGAATAAGACTTAAAATGTCATAATGGGATTCATAATAATCAAATAATGAGTAATTAGATATGAAATTGATATTGGTACGGTTGAAACTTGAAAAAAAGGGCAAATGAAAATTAAGAAGATATACACTAAAAGGGAAAGAGAGAGAGACAAATTGGTGACAATGTATTTAGGAGGTGGAGTGGGAGAGACGTAAGAAGTCAATCAAGACAAGGAGAGGCTGTGAGAGAATAAGAGAGTATGTGAAGATGAGAGAAAGAGAGAGAGAGAGAGAGAGAGAGAGAGAGAGAGAGAGAGAAAAGAGAGAGAAAGAGAGGGAGAGAAATAGAGAGAGGGTGGCGAAGTTGAATTAAATTTCTTATTTTTAATTATTTCATATTGCACTACATTACTTACCACACCTGCCCATAAGCACCTGAACCAACAGGTGTTAAACTCTGGTATCTTTCTGGCACTTCCCATTCCGTTCGATTGATTTCAGCTTTGTAAAATTTGATCATTCTCTAATGAATTGTATCTTTTTCACTTTTGTGGATAAATTGTATATTTACACTGTAAACTTTTTTTTTCTTTCTTTCTCTCGTTTGTTTCTTTTTTTTTCTTTTTTTTTCTTTTTTTTTCTTTTTTTTTTCTTTTTTTTTGACAATACTTTTTTATTTTTTTCTTCACAATTGATTGTGTTTATTCCTTGTATTCCGTTGTAATTGTTTACTATATTGCTTTATTTCAAATTCAATGGATATTTGATTTTATGAATATTATGTTTAAGCGATCCAAACGAATCGTATAAACATCTTATACGAAGTGCCGATACAACTCGTGCTATTGCGAACAGAATGCACAGTTTTCTCACTAAACCGTTCTCTCTTTCTCTTTTTTTTTTTTTTTTTTTTTTCTTTCTCAATTCTTATGTATACATTGACAATATTGACAGTAAGTTGAATTGCCAACATTATTGCATTAATTATTGTGGGAAAATTAGAAACAATTTTTTTTTTCTCTACACATTCATCGATTTCATTCATAAAATCATTGTTTAAATTGTCATAAATATTTGGAAAAAATTTCATAGATGTTTTGCAAAATAATTGTATAAAATATCTTTTACTATGCTAAGAATGTTTTCCAAAGAGAAGGAAGAAAAAAAAAAATTCAGTCTTGTGATTTTTTTCTCTCTCTTGCTCTCTCTTTCTATCATCGAAATCAGTCATGCCAACTGGTTAATTTTTAACATGTCAACAAAAATACAGGTTATATGACAGGCTCTCTCGCGCTCTCCCTCTCTCTCTTTCTCTCTCTCTCTTTCTCTCTTTCTCTCTCTCTCTCTCTCTCTCTCTCTCTCTCTCTCTCTCTCTCTTTCTGTTGTTTCAATACATACATCACGTTTCGTGAACCGATTCATTTGTACAATTCTCGAGTAAGAATATCAACATAGCGTTTTAAAAATGACAGCACTTAAGTACCGCACATATATGAACTGACTCATTTTGAATGAATTTGAATTTTCAGTTCAGATTTGATGCAACCAATTTGAAAAGTAATTTAAGCAGAACAATTAAGCGATTTAATATTTCGAATTGATTTAAATTAGATTTTTCATTTTCTTTCTATTGAATTCCATTTTTGAATTAATGTGTAAAAATATTCAAACAAAGAAATTCTAATCAAATTGTAAATGACTCAATGGCAAAAATCGTGATTATCTTTATCGATTATATTATTAATCGTAATTATATAAACATTGTTACAATTTAATTGTAACATTTTTTTCCCGATATGTTTATTAAAAGCAAAGCAAATTATCAATAAAAAATTATTTAAAATTGTATACAAAATCATTCATTGCCTTCATACTAAGCAATGGTCTTTACACACCATTTTAGTTTCATTTTCAAATTTTTCTTGCATTGCATTTTGTGTACTTAACCGTTGAGTAAAGAGAATTTTGACATTTTCCAATGTGATGTTTCATTCATGAATTATTTTAAGGTAAAAACAATAGCAACTAAGATGAATTTTGTGTTGGCGCATCAAAACCATAAATAGATGAAACCGGAATCGTACAATTGTCACATTTTTCAATGGTTGAAATTCAATCAAAATTTGTTTGCGTATACAACTAAAACAAATTTTAAAGGCGTCATAAATTATTTGTTTAGTTTTTTTGTTCTTTACTTCTTTTTTTTTTTTTTTGTTTTTTTTTTTTTGTATACGTAAGTAAGTAATTGAAGAATAGAATAACAGCGAATAGTAGAAAGAGAACGAGAACGAGAACGAGAGAGAGAAAGAGAAAGACAGACAGACGAGAGAGAGAGAGAGAGAGAGAGAGAGAGAGAGAACGAGACAAGCAAAGTGTGTTTGAGAGAAGAAAGAATCAATAAAAACAATAAAGTGAAGTCAAAACGAAAAAAATCAGTTAAAAAAATGTGGTGGCTACATAGTAAAATGCAAAAGACAAACGCACAAAAATCCAATCTAATGCAACGCATTCAAATCATGTCATTAATTCAGTTAACGTCAATCGTTATGATAATGGTGTCAATTGTATCAGCCGAAATGAAATATCCATCAGAACATGAGGCATTAAAGTTAAAAGATCATAATAATTTATTTGATCCAGCATTTTTACCATTTTGCAATAAATTGGATATAATTGATGAACAACATGATATTGGCATTTGTTCAATGTATAATGATATGGTTTATAATGTATATGAATTAACAACAAATGGTAATGAAGTTAAAAAATATATTTTAAATGGAAGCAACAATGAGGATAAACATTCAAAAGTATTTTGTGAAATGTTACGTGATTCAACAAATTTTGCATTGGATAAGCAACCATATTCAACAGCAAATGGTATTGATGTATTTACATGGATACATATGGTAAATGTATGTGAAAATAATTGTATTGATCGAAATACAAAGCAAATATATGATGTTTGCAAATATATTTTGAGCGGTTTTTTATGGATTTCTAAACAAAAAGGACAAAAAACATACAACGATATTCAAAAACAAGCACAATTAATAAATATTGATAATGGAAATGTAATTGCAACAAATGATAACGCAAATACCAAGGATGAAACGAAAATAATATCAAAAGATGATACAAAAATGAATATGAATGCAACTACAAATGCAAATGCAAATGAAAAGATAAATTCAAATTTAAATCAAAATTTAAATTTAAAAATAAATGATAATCCGTCAAAGATGCAAGAAACATCAAAAAATTTAATACCAAAACCAATTTTAAGTCCAGCTATAAATATTAATGCAAGCAAACCAACATCACCAAAAGATATTAAATCTGAGCAAAAAATGCAAGAGACAAAACAATTGGAAAAACCAATACCACAAGGTCAACCAAATATACAAAAAACATTGGATAGTACAACAAAGCCAACAACAAAAAATCTAACATCAAATGGAGTTAAAACACCGCAAGAACCAAACAATGAGAAAAAAATTGAACAAAATGAAACAGTTGATGCTGTAAATAATCAAAGTGATGAAGATGACAACACCGATTTAAATGATAAAACTGATCTGAATGATGATGATACGAAATGTAATTAAATTTTTAAACATAATGCTAAAATTTGTTATAAATAATTACATTTTTGAATTGTTTTGCTTTTCTTTTTTTTTTTTTTTTTTTTCAAATTTATATTTCAACAGATGATCCAGGCGTCGAAGAACATGATGATCAATTGGCTCAGGGTGATTCAAATATCAACACCAATTTCAACAGTAACAGTATGCCGAATACACAAAGTCAATTTAATCAAAAATTTCAAGGAGATAAAGAGTCCAGTTTTTTTCCATACTTTATGTTTTTAATGTTTATTATAGTTGCAATGTATGTTGCTTATCATAATAAGTCAAAAATTTTAGCGCTATTAATTGAAGGGCGACGAAGTAGAAATTATTCATCACGTGGTGGTAGCCGAAGAAAACAGCATTCGGCCGAATATCGAAAACTTGATTCAAATTTAGAAGAAGCCATTCAATCGGACGGTGGTCATGTGATGTCCACACAAATTATCTACTAAATTCTATTATTATATTGATTGATTGGTTGGTTAATTTAAAATTATTATTACTATTATATTATTATTATTATTATTATTTTTGATGCTGTGTGCTTCGATCATTTACTTCGTCAAATGCGCATGCAACAATGAAATTCGAATTGAAATGAACAATGCTTGCAGTGATGATTAATCGCTTCAATGTGTTTTTTTTTTCTTGAATAAGCAACAAATTTTGTGATGCAATATTTTTTAAGAGATCGAAATGAAGGAAAACTAAATTATAATTATAATTATATAAGATGCAAACGTGTTAGGCAAAACAAAACAAAATAATTCAAACATAACACTTTAGTAAGAAAAAGAAAAAAAAAAAAAACGGATTTTTAATAAGCATTAAATTAGTTAAAATAATTCAAATGAAAATGAACATACAAATGGCACTTTTAATCAATGCCATTGAATACAGATTATTTCCATTTTCGATTGAATCCTGAATGAATTACGCCTTTGCCTAAATGAAACTTATGTAATATAAGAAAAAATAAAAACAAAAACACCATTTAAAATTGAATTATTTCCTCAAGTACGTGAATTCATTTTGTGTTTTATTCTTTTCCACATACAATTTTTTTATATTGGAAAAAAAAACGCTTTTTATTCATGCTCTAAGAAAACAAAAGAGGAAGAGGAAAAAAAGGTGAATTTAATTGCAAAATGTTTCAAATGATGTATTTATTTAGGCTGGAAACAACATTTCTCACATTCGGAAATTTTATTCAACAAATATTCATGATCTTCAACGATCATTGAACTGACCTGATTTTTGAACGTGTTCATTTGCTGTCAAAGAAAATAGTTTGCTGATTGTTTTTTTTTTCGATTTTTCACTCGAAAATTTTTGCATTTTCCTCTCAAATTGTATCATAGAGAAATGTCTGGTGTAGAGGACGTGTTTAAAGGTGTCACGGACCCAACGTTTTAGGAGGCATTAAATGTGATTTGAATCTATAAACGCTTGAGCCTGAACAGTGTGTTCTGAAATAGAGCTGCTCATGAACCGAACATGAACCGTTCATGTTCGACAATGATTTCAATTTTATGTTCATGTTCGTTCGGGTTCGGTTCGAGTTGTTATCGAAAGAGAAAAAAGGGTGTTCATGTTCGTTCGAGTTCAAGTTCAGTTTGTTCATAATGTTCAAGTTCGGTTCATGTTCGTTCGAATATTGTTCAATTAACTGAACCAAATTGAACTGTTCAATACAACAATTAAGTAAGCAACAATATTTCGAATAGCTTTTGTTTATATCAAAATTTCCTATTATTCATGCACAACCGAACTATTGTTCAGTTGTTTTTCTCAGAAAATGCAGCAGTGTCGAAATCGCTTCAGTGAAGAAATTTATTGTCTCTTACGCCATCTCTAGTCGAGTACGGTGTGAAATTAAATTAATTTCAAACAAAATTGAGAAAGTGGACTCCTATGCCGTGGGCAAGTACATCAACGATCAATTAATGGACTACGGCATAAGTCGTGCGACGTTACATTGGAAGTGATCTCTATCATTTATACACTGAATGGCACATACACCATTTCGGAATGCAAACGACAAATTATTTTTGCCATTTCCGTTGATATAGACAATGTACATTGATAAATCGCTTTCATGCAAGAAACAGATCGCATTTATGAACCAATTGAATTAATTGAACAACGTTCAGAAACATTTTGTGTGTTCATGTTTGTTCGAGTTCAGTTCAAGTTGTTCAAATTTGAATATATTGTGTTCATGTTCGGTTTAAAATTCGAACGAACTCGAACGAAAATGCTTACGAATATCTTCGATGCAATACATGAAATCCGTTTTTTTTATTGTTTGCAGGAAGGATTTACGTATAAAATTGATTATTCCTAGAAACAATGTATCGTGTGCAAACAATTGGGATCACCAGCGGTCATTAACCATGCAATAGTCGATAATGTTGAACGTCAGGTGTGTTTGAATTGCCTATTCAAGTGATGTCCGAATCTATATCAAATGTTCGTTTTTTTATAGTTCACCCGACTTCGATTTTAATCTACAGTTTGAAGAACAAACCACATCCACTGATCGTCCTGAAATCGTACGGCCAGACGAACCGGATGTGGGCAAGGATGACAGTGTCGCTAGCGTCTATGGATCTTATACCGCCACTTAATCTGATAAAATCGTTGGATCTGGTGTGCGACTGCTGGCGGAGTTATTGGTGGAGTTACAAGTTTTTTTTTTTTTTATTAATAAAGATGAATAGAGTTTTTCGTTTATGCAAAAAGATTTAAATAAAAATATAAATTCAATTATGATTGAATAAATCTAGGAATAAATAACACCTAGAAAAACAATTTATTTTCACCCACATTTTTGATTGTTTCTACATAGGCACGAAAATAAATGAATTCTTATCAATGCGAAAAAGTTCATTTTATATATATATGTAAGATCGTTTATTTATTTTCTTTGTTCAATCAATTCACGGTTAGTCATTTTGTATGCACACAGGTATAAAAATAAAATGAAACTAAACATGTTTAAATTATATATATATATATATTTTTCATCGCAAATAAACTTATCACTTAAAACAAAAGAACATTTGCTTACAAATAATTAGACTCTCGCTTTTAATCTATAGTTTCAATTAGGTTCTTTTTTTTTTTTTTTTTTTTTTTTTTTGTTGTTGAAAAATAAAAATTATGAAGTCAATTAATTAAAGTTATGTTTAAAAAGAAAAAAAAAAAACAAGAATCGCCGTTGTTTAATTGATCATGAGCGTATGCAAACGGAGACAGATATATTAACTCGATATATGGACACGCATATGAATATTATAGAAAGTATCAAAGAAGACTCATGAAAAAGCTTAAGCTTCATTTCAAAATTAAAAGCTTTAATTTAGGTTCAGTATAAAATATGGAAAAGTCTATAGTAACGTGACTTGATTTCCTTCTGTGCTCAATACATGACAAAAAAAAAAAAAAACAAAAAAGAGATAAAATTCAAATTTCATCAGAAATGAAAGCTTGTTTGCGTTCAAAAAAAAAATCACCATTCGACTTAATGTTAAAGAAAAATTAACAAAATTTGCGAGAGACAAAAAAAAATGTTTAGAAATTTATTGATATTTTACGTTAAAAAAAAAAACGAGAATAAAAAGGAAGTCAAAAATCGATAAGAATTGCGTCAGTCGCAAAGAAAAAAAAAATTGGTTTTCTTTTTATTTTTTTTTTTTTTTTTTCGTTATAAAATGCAATTGCAAATGCTTAATTCTTAATGTTCTCGTTGTATGTATGTATGTTTTTTTTTTCCCTGAAAATGTTTCATCTGCTTCCGGTTGAAATGTCTTGCATACGCTTATGAAAAATTACAACTAACATCTGTTCAGCATGTTTCTGTTAAAGGAATGGTTGAAACATTCGGTTTCAGGCTAAAAATGCAAAGCAATATCTTTACATCAATCAATCAATCAATTAAAATATTTATAATTTGTTTGTTTCACGATTTTGCGCATCATCATCATCATCAACATAACTAATTAGATTCATTTGAACTAGGTAAATTGGATGTTGGTTCAGCGGCTGAATTAGTATTGGAACTGATTTGTGAAAAGAATAAATGCCTCAATACAGCTGCTTTTGACATTTTCATTTGTGTATTCGAATTATCTGATGTGCTGGCTAGTTGATTCGTTGCTGTATCGATTGTATTTCCTGTTGTTTGATTAATATTAAGCGATAATTTGCTCGGGATCGATGTATCAGATTTTGTTGTTGTTGTTGTTGTTGTTGCTGTTGTTTATTCATTAAATTGTCATCAATTGTTGCATCTTTCGTGCTATCACCAACAATCAATTGATCAGTTTCGGGTGGATTTGCTATTGAGCCGGTATTTCGATTTTGTTGTGACAACCGGTTTCGTTTACTATATGACATCACGGATGTTGTGTCTATATCATCATTACCACATAATTTAAATGAACGTTCGCTACTCATACTTGTTTTATCTGCGTTGTTGGCATCCTGAAAATTTGTTGAAAAAAAGAAAACGAAAAAAAAATAAGTGTTTTTAATTTCATCAGAAACTTAAGAAATCGAATGTATCAAGTGTTTCAGTCATTGTCGTTCGTTTTCTGTTGTTCCTCAGTCTTTAGTCTTCTTGTTTATTTTATGTTTTGTTTCCTCAATCTTCTCTCTTCAGTATTTAGTTTGTTTTTTTTTTCTGTATTCTGTTTTCTATATTTGGCTTTACTCACCTTTTCAATGGATTCATCCATGGAATAATAAACAATATTATCGAAACGAACACGTTCTGAAGTACCATCTTCACTAACATTCGATGATCCCATGTGCTAATGATATAAAACAAAAGAGACAAAATTTCAATATTTTGACAATTGACAAATATAACAACGACGACGACAACAACAAGATGATTAGAATATGTAGAGAATTAGAAGAAGAGAGAAAAAAAAATAAATGAATATTTGTACCTGTTTGTACATTGATCCAGCTAAAGCCCTTGTCGATGCATTATCATTTTGCGTATTATTTGATTTTTCGCTGACACATGTTACTGCCGATGCGGTTTCTGAAGCGCTAACATCAGCTTGTACTTCCATTTTATTACTGTAAACATGTGTTAACGACAATTTACATAAATTATTAATCTCTATTCATTCGTTCATTTGTTTCGATCATTTCTTAATAATTCATTTTTTTTTTTCATCATTTTAACCGGTTAAATATTAATTTCATGAACTTACCCAATACTTCCTGATAGAGCTGTGGTTGATTCACGATTTGCATTCGATTGTGCCAATGTTGTAAATGCATTATTGTGCGATGATGCACCCAAATGGCTTCCGCTAACCACACTTAAGCTAACTTCACCAATGCTTGTTGCTCCAATACGTGATACAGCATCAACACTGGCTGCATCATGATTTCTTGAACTGTTATCCTCTTCATCAATATCAAATTTAAAACCATCACGTGTTGTTGATACCGCACAACCAGCCCGGCATAATGATACTGGTACAACACCATACACATAAAATAATAAAATTGGTACACCGATGGCCACAGCCAAACCAGCCAAAACTGGTGATACAAGCACCTGTTGAACGATAGAAAAAAAAAAGCAGAATTTACAAATTAAATACGGCTTTTTTTTTCTTCTCTATCTTAATTAGCACTTAGTGGAAAAAGAAGAAGGAAAATAAATAGAAAAGCGTCAAAAAAATAATCAAACAAAATCAGGGTCATTCAAAACGTATTCTCTCTTACATTAGCTAGAAAAAAAAAAAAAAAAAAAAAAACAAGTATGTGAATGTAAAGGTCAGATAGAATTAATACACAACATTTTCATGCAACTGAGTCATATCGTTAATAATGCTGTTCAATTAACATTGGCCATTTGGCTTAATAGGCATGTTGCTGCATGTGTCATTGTCGTCGACGTCGTCGTCTGACAAATGTTACTTTTTTTCCCGTTACATTGAAACTTAATCAAATGTATTTCAAAGCATCATGTTAAATGTCATGGTGCGTATAATTGTGCTCTATTTGAATTCTTTTTTTCTTTCGATTTTTTTTTTTTATTCTCGCTTCTTTTGCAATACAGAAACTTACATGGAGAAATGTTACCACTGGGCATTGGTTGTATATATTATATCTTCGTATGGATTCTGTGTTTATTTTGTTACACAGCTGCATACGATGCGAAAGCGCATAAGCACAAAACACACCCATACATACACATGAATACCCTTTTTATACAAAAAAATATTATATGTATTATAGACGATACAAAACAGAATACACGCAATGAATAACGATCTGGATCAAAAATACGTGTTTTACACACGGACATGATGTGGAGAAGTTTTGCGCGTCGAATACTATGGGACAAAATCATCACTTCCAGTTAACGTGTATACATGTGTTTTTCATTTTAACCAAACCGATGATATTGAGAGAAAGGAAGTGCAAGAAAGTAAGAGAGAAAGAAAGTGTGTCTATGTGTGTGTGTGTGAGAGAGAGAGAGAGAGAGAGAGAGAGAGAGAGAAAGAGAAAGGGAGAGAGATATAAAATGAGAGAAGGCTGCAAGGTAGAGAAAGAGAATATAAGAGAGAGAGAGAGAGAGAGAGAGAGAGAAAGAGAGAGGAAGAGAGAGAGAAAGAGCGAGAGGAAGAGAGAGAGAGGGGGAGAAGGAGATAGGGAGATAGGGAGAGGGGGAAGAGAGAGTGAGCGGGGGAATAGTAAGAGTGATAGAAAATGGGAGAAAGCGAGAGAGAGAGAGACTGACACCGAGAGAAGCAAAGGGGCGAATAAATAGGGAGACAGAGACAGAGACAGAGAATGGGAGAGAAACAGAGTCATGAAGAGAAATGCACACAGTAAGAGTGAGAGAAAAAAGGAAGCGACTGGCTAAAATTCGCCAATTGAGGAAAGTTCATTCGCATAGCAAAGTCGATTTGATAAAGAGGCATGGGATATTAGTCTGCCAAATCGTTTCAGTCTATACTGTTCTTTGTTTTAAAAAAAAAAAAATTTAAAGAACACAGTTACGCACTTTCTTTTTCTATTTTCATTGAATTTATTTTCACCTCATTTTTATTGTAATTAGGTAATTTCTCAAAGTGATTTACTGAAACTAAACTGTGCGCGTGTATGTGTATCATAAATAATTGAAAAAAAGAAAAAAAAAAACGTCATTTTAACGAGAAATAAAATTTGAAAGCAAAAAATATTTATATCAATTTGTGAATAAATTTAGAGTGAAATAAAAGAAAAGTCTGCATTCTATATGTGTATTGGTATTGCACTTAAAAGTAATCAGTATTAATTCAACTGAATTATTGTGTTGTTTACACAAAAAAAACTGAATGGCAAAATGAATCAAAATTTAGATCAATAATATAATCAGACAAAACATCTGAAAATATGCTATGACTAAACGGCAACAACAACAACAACAACAACAACAACAATATAACGATTTGAGGCGAGAACATTTTCAATTATATATCATGTTAGACCCTTTATGACACTTGAATTGATTTCAACACAACCGTGAGCCCATTTTCATCGAATTATTCAATGGTCGGGATGATATAAAGAAGAAAAACCTTAACGCTGTTAAAATAGAAAAGCGTCACTTGTCTGTGTAAGCTTTTAACAAGAAGTAACTGCCGAATATAGAAAAAAAAACACGTGCTTATTGGAATGATAGGCTTTGCGTAATATGGAAACGTAGGAAAAGAAACACACAGAGAGAGAGAGAGAGAGAAAGAGAAAGAGAAAGAGAGAAAGAGACAGAAGAGAGAGAGAGAGAGAGAGAGAAAGACAGAGAGAAATGAAACATAAATATATTATTAACACCGTTTTGGCGAGAGAAAGAATCTCAATATAAAATATTCATAGAGTCAGCCTCTGTTGTGAATTCAAACAACCAAATATTACTAATATTTGATTTATTTTCGTTGTTGATTTTTTATTTTTTTTATTTTTCTTCTCTCTTCTTTTGGTAAGCATTCAATTACGATGTCGGATACAGAGGAAGATTCAAGCAATTCGGAAAATAATTGGCCAATGAATGAAGATTGGATGCTAGATATCTTGAAGGATGATGATAAATCAGAGGCCAAAGTCAAAATCAATGTAATTTCAATTGAAAATGTTTCTTTGTATAAATCATTCATTTGGTTTTTTAAAAATTCTATGCAAAATTGGTTAATACGATTCGATTTTATGGAATTTTTTTTATGCAGTATTTTAGTGCCAAATCAATATGCCAACATGGAGTGAGCAATTTAAGTGATTTAATAATGGCATCGATTAAATATGAAATAGGTGACAATGGCAATGAACGACAATTGGACATTGTTATAAAATTATTGCCCCAAGATCCATTTGGTCGCTATTTTGTGACAATTAATCAATTTGATTTGAGAGAAATTCAATTCTATACGACGGTTTGTATGCGTATACATTTCACATGACATTTATCACTCACACATACAATTTTTTGAAAAATTTCGCATATTTTCATGTTTTTATTTATATTTAGATATATTCCGATTTAATGAAATTTCAAACTGTGCATTTGAAAACCGGTTGCGATGCGATAACGATAGCGGTGCCAAAATGTTTTTATTCTAAGTATAAATCTGGTTTTTCTGATGCGCCAGACGATAATACCAGCCCCGAGCCACCCGAGAGTATACTAGTTTTACAAGATATGCGTCCCTTAGGATTTAAAGTAAGCCAATATGTACAATTTCTTTCTTTTCAATTTTATTTCGATGTGTTCAGTGTTTTATTTCATCGTTACATTTATTTCCTAACGGATTTCAATGAAAATTCCATTGAATTTTAAATGAATTCCATTAATGTATGAATAATTTTCTTTGTTTTTTATTTTTTTTTTTTTTTTTTTCTTTTTGTCAAACACATATTGATAAAAATCAAATCCATTTCTAAAATAGACTGTCAATTTATCAAATGGTTTGAGTTTGAATGATGCCGAAGGTGCAATCACAGCAATAGCTGCCATACATTCACTAACATTGGGCATGAAATTAAAAGAAAAAGTCGATCTTAATGAAAAATATTCGGTATGTTTAATTGTAGCTTAAGAATTCAAGGTAAATTTGTACAAAAATTTTAATTTTTTTTTTTTTTTTTTTTTTATTGATTCTTCAATGTGCCATGTAGTTTTTGTTTCAAACAGCAAAAGCAACCGATAGCTATCAACAATTGGTTGAACAAGGTTTTCCACAATTGGTCAACTTTTTGAAGGGTGTTAATGGATTCAGTAATGAATTGGCTGCACTCGAAGTGATTCGACTTAAGACCAAATCAATTATTGAAAAATTACTTCAACCCATCGAACCAATGGGCTTGATAACACACACTGATTTTTGGTGTAATAATTTATTATTGAAAGAAAAACTATCTGATGAAAATGACGACAGCAATAAACAGGTCGAATGCGTCATTCTTGACTGGCAAATGATTACCTATAGCCGGTATGTAATCAATATAGTACACAATTATAGTTTTATTTAATTAAAATTGTAATGAGATGAAATTTATCTCTAACATCATTGTCTATCTCTTCTTATTCTCCCTATCTCACTCTCTCTCTCTCTCTCTCTCTCTCTCTCCCTCTCCCTCTCTCTCCCTCTATCTCCTTCTCTCTCTCTCTCTCTATCTCTCTCCCTCTATCTCTCTCTTCCCCTCCCACTCTTTCTATTATCGTATCTATCTTTCCTATTCTCTTCGTTCGTACGTTCGTTCGTTTGTTTTAATTTTATATTGATTTTCTCCCGTTTTGTTTTTTTTTTTTTTTTTCACTTTTTTTTTTGTTGTGTAGGCCAACCAATGATCTCGCCTTATTGATTTTGTCATCTTTGCCGTCAAAAGTGCGACGCGACAATACACAGAAGCTATTGAATCATTATTACACAATGATGAAAGAGAATCTCAATAAAATCAACATTGATATTGAAGTGACTTTGAATTATACAAAGGAAAAACTACTTGATGATTACAAGTAAGTTTGTTTGCCAATACATTCTCGAGTGTTGTTTTGATTATGTGTGTGTATTCTTTTTTTTTTTTTTTTTTTTTTTGTTTTCATTGTTTTCGATAATAATTTCTTTCAAACATATTCCATATGTTTCATGTATTTTATTTTTTCTCTTTTGCAACAGGAAATCACAACTTTTAGCACTTTTGCTTTGCATTGGTTCGGCTGATATTGCATTGGGAAATCAACAAGCTGAACAACGATTTCTTGATGTGCTTCGTGATCTTTACAAAGATGGTGTTCTCAATATTGAAGAATTATCATTCTAAATAGTTCACAAACTACATACACACATCAATATTATCATATAATTTAGAAACGCATAAAATTTGAAAGCAAAACAATGAAATCAAATACACATAAAACACAAAAATATCACCGATAGGGACATATTTTAACTTTAGCACGTACAATATTGAATACTGATAATTCATTTGAATATTCGCCATAAATAGAACAACAAAAGAAAAACCAACAACAACAAAAATATATTTAATAAACCAACAAGATGTTAGCAATTGATGATGAACATTGTTTTAATAAAATTCCATATTGATTTAAATCAATATCAATTTAATGAATTTTATTGAACATTGTACACATTCACAGCAATAAAATCCGCATTTATGAAAAAAAAACAACACCTACAACAAATGTTATGATGACAAAACAAAATGTTTAGCATTGATTAAAGCCAATATATGACATTGAATAAACTATAGGTATAAAAAAAAAAGAAAAAAAAAAAAATTGTCGAAAATTCATCTTTTTTCTTTTGCATTTTTTTTTTTCTTCTTTTTTTCAACTTATTTCGAGTTGTTGACCTGTTTTGAGTTTTTGATCTTTTTTTTAACAATTGAAACAATCAATAATGATATGGATATAAATAAATTATCAATATTGATTTTAATATCACGATGTCAAATGGATAGAAACAAAGAAAAAAAAAATATAAAGTATCGAAGTTGGTTTTGCTAATGCAATTACAGAGACACTTTTTATAAGTTTATTTTGGTTAGAAAATTGAATGAATTCACTTACTGAAGCAGCAACACCACCGAGTACGGCAAAGTTTCGTTTATGTTTTCCCGACAATCGATATCTGGTGTGTAATTTTCGGCCTATCCAAACCGGTATACCTAGTTCAACAATGAAAATACGTGAGCGTGTGTGATTTTTAACGAAAAAAAAAAAACAAGAAGAAAACCAAAGAATGAAAGATGTTGTACCTATAATCATAGCTGGAACAGCAATTCCAGCAACTAAAGCAATTCCAACTGGTGCTCCAACCAATGTACCTAGCTGCCATAATAATTTCTTTTTACGTGACCATGGTTTTTTTCCCCAAAATGTGCAACCAGATGGACTGTCAAGATGATATATAAATAAAATACAAAATGTCAATCATTTTGTTGTGTGACATTGAATTTCATTTGATATTTTTTTTTTTTTTTTTTTTTCAACAAATTTTGAATTTACCTCAAATAATGAAGATCACTTATCTCTTTCATGCATAACCAACAAAATTCTGAACCACAAACAGCACAAACCATATGATTACATGAGCCATCATCCATTTTAACAATAAGCACTTGACATCGTGGACATGGTTTAATATCATCAGTACGATGTTGAGAATCTTGACTAATGCTACCGGATGGTGCTCGCATTGGGCTTTGTCTTGATGCTCTTGCTGCATCACACGTTTGATCTGGATGCCATTCGGCTTTACAATGGTAGCAAAAATTTACATCACAGCCAGGGCGTTCACATTTAATGCGTGGACATGACGCACATCCAGACGCAATTACAGCATAACTAAATGGAATAGACAAATATATATATGATATATATGAATATATTGAGTGAAATTGATGGAAAATAATGATATCTTATTGGAAAAGCATAAGAAAAGAGCATTGAGAAAAACAAAGAAGAAAAACAAAGAAGAAGAAAAAAGATAAAAAAAAAAGGAGCCCAACATTGTTGAGCTCGGTTTCCATTGTTGTTGGGCCAACAACAATGGAAACCGACCAAGGAAAAAATGATGAAAATCGATGATCTCATCTCATCCCATGGTAAGCAAATGATGATTCATTTGAAAATATTAAAATATTACCTGCAATCGGGTGCTGGACACCATCTTGAATCTGGATCAGAAAGTAAAACGCGTCGAACCATAAAATCTTCATATTTTTTCATAATTGTTGGTGCTGTGCGTAGCAATGCTTCAATGTCACTTGGATGCATTGCATCTGAGCATTGTGTACATGCAATTTCCGTTCTTGATTCAAAAATTTCAATTGTTAAATAACTTTCCAAACATGAACGGCATGCATAATGTTTACAATTTAACATTGTATAAAATCCTTGTGATGGTTCTGGACCATAGCATAACGGACATTCTTGACTATTTCGATTTGTTCGATTATTATTATTTGTGTTGCTACTTGAATTGCCGCCCGTTCCGCCATTGCCACTTGAATTAATTCGTTGATTGTTTCCATTATGTTGATGTGACGATGATGATGCGTGTGTTCGTTGATTTTGTGGCAACGTGTCCATATTACTCTGCAAAACGAACAACAACAACAATAATAAAATAATAATAATAACAAAATAAATGTAATAACAACAACAACAACAACAACAACAACAAAATATAAATGAAGAGTGTCATCAATGTGGTTTAAGAGCAATGAGCATAATATATAAAATCTAAAAATAGCCATTAAAATAATTGGTTTCAATGTCATTTCCATCCTGAATTGAAGATTTTTTATTCCGAAATTTGTGGCACGCAGTGGTTTTAAATTTTTTTCGCTTATTTCATATCATGCACAGTTAATGTGAACTTCATGTCATTCACATTTTGAGTTGAATGTGCAGGTATTTTGATAATTTTTGTTTTTGTTTTTTTTTTTTTCGAATTCGAATCGAAATTGTTTATTGATATTGATAATGATGAAATTGAAATTCAAATTGATATTGGCATTGAATCAATTTGTTTGCATGTTTATAATATATAATAATTTATTTGAATTGCCTAAATGTAAGATGGCAATGATGTATGTGATTCTTAATGTTGATTACAAATTCAATCAAATAATTTTTGATACAATTTGAAAAATGAAGCCAGAATTTTCAAGAAAAAACTCGAAAACAAAATTCAATGCGACATGAATAGCGAACGAAAAAAAAAACGACAAAAAAAATCTCAATTGACTCAGACAGCTTTCTGTTCGTTTGTGACGCAATACAATAGACCATTGAACAAAATGAGATAATATGTTTAATTTCGTCTATCTAATAATAACATGAATTGTATTTAAGCAAATAATTTTTTTTTTTTTGTTTTGTGTAAAATGCGACACAAACAGTTTTGGTGTTCTTTATATAAACGGAAGTAATTTGAAGATACAATTCACGTTATCTTGATATTATTTGCTTTTTGTTGACGTTAATATACTCTCTCCATAATCATTTCATTAATTTATGTTGATGTTGATATTTGAAATCAAATTGTGATTATCAACAAAAACAACAGCAGCAAACACATACAAAACAATGTATTTAAAGCAAATTCCATGCATTTTATTTTTATTTTATTTTTTATTTTATTTTTTCTTTTGTTCACTCTATCAATTCCATTTTCTCTATCAAAATCAATTGCCAATTAGTTTGAGCCTTCAACAACGTCAATGGTTCGTTTGTATGTTTATTTATTGTTTTTTTTTTTTTTTTTTTTTTTTTTTTCAATGGTTTGAATTGTTTTCTTTAACGTGTATCGTGAAAACGCAATGTTTGATGTGAAATTATTACGAGATTTTTGTGATAATGAATTTTGATTACGTTTTAGGGAATTTTTTTTTTTTTAACTCATTCAAAAATGAATAGCATGCACAATTATAGCGAAAGGTGTTCCTGAATCAATTGAACAATTGCATTTGATTAATTTCGTATTGGATTCGGAATGCAAAGGAGAACACAGAAAAAAAAATTAAGATATGATAACAATTATGATGATGAGGATGCTGATTACAATTTGCAAATAAATAAATAAATCAACTTACTTTGCCCGATGATACATCATTGTTGCCATTGTTTAATGTTGATGCATGGCTTGATTTTTCATGTTTGCTATTGGTAATGTTTCCGATGCCATTTGCAACAACATTGCCACCATTTGAATTTGATGCGCCCCGTTCAACATCACACATTCGCGTCGTGTACGACGGTGTTCGGCCAGTTCGTGTTTGCAATAATAATCGTCTCAACGAAAAATCCGGAAAAATGAAGCCATTTCGATTGGAATTGCTACTACTTGAATTATTACTGCTCATAATTTATGTGTGAACAGAAATAATACAAACAGAAAAGAAATTTGTGTGTGTGTTTTTTTTTTTCGAAAAAAAAAAAATGATCTTTTTTTTTGTCTTGTGTTATCTCTTGTGCACACGATGTTCACGTCTCAAACGATTCTATTTGTGTTTTTTTTTTTTGTTTTTTGTTTTTTCTTTTTCTCGTCTCCAAAAAGCACTTTTTCACTTGACGTTTTTTTCGACTGTGTTTCTTTGTTTTCTCTCCTTTTGCTCTTATTTAGTTTATTGTGCTGACTTTGATTATATTGTTGATCAATTTCACTTTATAACTAAACTATTTCGTTATTTTTACTTCGCATTTCTTTTTTTTTTCTTCTTCTTCTACTTCTTCTTCTTCTGATTGCGTTAAATAGTTTCTTCTTGTTTCATATTTATTTATTTTTTCGTTTTTCATTTGCTATTTGATTTCCTTAACAATTGCGATTTTCCTTTATTTTTCTCACTCTCTCTCTCTCTCTCTCTCTCTCTCTCTCTTTCTATCTCGCTCTCTTTCTATCTCGCTCGATTTGTGTATGTAAATTACTCTATCGTGTGCACATTCAAATATTGAATATATATGTTTTTATTTTAATGGTTATATTTTGATTCGAAATACGAAGAAAATAAAAAAAAAAAATGCAAAAGAGCTTGCACTGTATGTTGTTATAAATAATGTTGTTCGTATTATTGTTGTTGTTGTGGTTGCTGTCAAATTTGCAAAAAAAAAAAAACAAAAAACCACAGAGAACACAGTTAAAATGCGTTTATAAACAATTGATGGTGATACTGCTACTGCCACTGATGCTATTGCTGCTTTGCAGATTATGTATGGCCGGTTGTATGTGCAAATAGTCTAATTTAGTCTGGAATAAGAGAACAAGAATTTCAACAAAACATTAATAATACGAACGAATTTCAATGATTATAATGTTATTTTGCACTTGATGAAATTTAGCACATCATTTAGCATTTAATTGAATCACATAGTACGCAATCACACAATCACAACACAAGCAAACTGTCTCACACAATCTACATCTTTTTCATTTTTATTTACACAAAATGAGTCCTGTTTTGAATTGACGTGTTTTTTTTTTTTTTTTTTTTTTTTTTTTTGCTGAGGAGACGCGATTTTTTTTTTTTTTGAATCAACACGAGTTATTCAGAAGCGATATGTTTGTTGTTGTTGTATTTTTTTTTTTTCGTGCAAACGACGCGATTCTTTTTACAAACAAAACAACGACACGATTTCCATTCGAATTACTTTTGCAAACCATTTAAAAAATCATGGAATGAAACTGATCGATCGTTGCTTTCGTATTTTTTTTTTTTGTTTTTTTTTTATCTTTTGCTGGTTTCTTTTTTTTTCAAACATTCTTTGGCCAAAGGTTATATGAATTAATGAATATTCGTTGAATTTATAGGACAATATACCATGAAATCATATCGCATACTCTATATTTTCATGATTTATAATTGAATTTGATGCATCATTCTTACATAGAATGACATATTTATAACAAGAGTCAAATCAAGATACTTTGCATTAAATAAATTTAATGATGACAAAACAGTGGCAGCACAGAATGAAACAGAGAGAAAGACCTATCAATGTTATTATTGCTATTGATTCACAGCTATGTGCGATATTTACAAGACGTATATGAGCGCGCACAAAGACTGAGAAAAAGAAAGAGAGAGAGTGAGAGAGAAAGAGAGAGAGAGAGAGAGAGAGAGAGAGAGAGAGAGAGAGAGAGAGATATTGGTGAGTATTGTGCCGGACATTGTTATTCGGTGTACGGTTTGCGCATGTCCATTTATCTTATAACCGATTGTGATCATCGTCGTTGCCGTTTGCTTGTTTAAACTGCTTTTTGCCATGTTTGGCATGAAAATAACCGCTTTAACTATATCGTATATAGATATAAATACACAAACTTATTTGCACTGGGTTTTATGACGGAAGTTTTGGTTTGTTTTCTTTTTTTTTTTTCTTTTTTTTTGTATTTGTCTCATCTTTATTTTTGGTATTTTTGTGTTAGCGCCAACAGATTAAAATATTCACAGTGTCAAAAACTGACTTCATTGCTTTGCCTTTTTTTTTTCTTATTAGTTTTGATGTAATATTTGATTAAATGTTGCGATGAAGGCGATGGCGGATTGTGAGAGCTATCGGAGTTCAAGTGAGTTTGTTTATTTAGAACGATGAAATAAGCAAGCAAGCAGCGTGATTAATAAAATTATGAAAAATACAAAAAGACAAAAAGACGAAAAAAAAAAAACAAAAAAAAAAAAACACACACTCTCTGACACATACACACATGAAAAGAAAAAATTCGAGAGCAAAATGTATGGCAGCAATGATGACAAAACAAAAATTGTCATTGTATATGTAAGACAAACATTGTTGATAATGTGACGATGGACAAATTAGTGGAAACTGAGGTGAGAAAGAGAATGATATAGAAAGATAGAATGGATTACTAAGGACCCATGGCACTTCAGACCGCCTTTTGAATTGTAATTGAATGACAACATTTGATTTTTTTTTTTCTTTTACTCCTTCAAGCTTTTGAGTCAAGCCGAATGCCTATTTTCGTATAAATAGAGCATCAATTTGATCCGATAAGACAAGAAAAATCCCATTCACATATTGCGCACAATGTTATGAAAACATATTTCTGCTTTGTTTTTTGTTGTTGGTTTTGTTGTTGTTGGTTTTGTTGTTGTTGGTTTTTTTGATTTTTTTTTTTTTTTTTTTTTTTGTTTTTTTTTTTTCAAAAAAGATTTCGATATGTGAATAACCAGCTATGTTAAACATATACGGGAGCTAAATTCAAATATAGCTGTGCATTGCATGTAATTGAAGTTTTAATGGTGCGTGACTACGATCGCGTGCATCATTCACTGAAATTTGCGTGTGATTTTTAACTTTTTATTCTCGCTCTTTCAATTTATTTCTCTCTCACTCACTCTCTCGCTTCTTCTCTCTCTCTCTCTCTCTCTCTCATTCACTCACTCTCTCGCTTCTCTCTCTCTCTCTCTCTCTCTCTCTCTCTCTCTCTCTCTCTGTGTGTGTATCTCGCTGACGTTCTCTTTCTATCTCTCCTACTCTTACTCACACCTTTTATCAATCATTTGATCTGCTATTATTGTTGTTATAATTTATTTTTTTTTTTCTTTCATTATAAATCATCATTGTTTATAATTTGTCAGCGAATGGTTGTTTACTGTAGAATGTTCAATAAAAATTTCATTTGAACTTTAATGCAATGAAGTAATCATTGATTTAAAAGAAGAAGTAGAAAAAAGTGGTTTGAATATTTGAAAGTAATCTGTTCAAATTGAGGCAATTGATGTGCGGCTCAAAAATAATTGTTACGATATACGATATTCACCCTTCCCATCCCCCCCCTTCCTCAAAAAAAAAAAAAGAAAAAAAAGACAAAATAACTAGATCAACAACGAAAAAGGTCTAATTTGATGGATTGTTACATGATTATAACAATTGGCATAATACTAACGAAGCGGAATGAATCATAGGACAAATAAAGACAATATAAATAAATGAAATTCAATCCGAATCATAAGTCTTTTGAGTTGCAAAGTGATCGGAAAGAGAAGAAAAGAGAGAAAAACAGACAGCGAAAGAGAGATTAAAGGAGGGAGAGAGAAAGAAAGATTTGCGCTCGCACGGAGTTTGAAGGCTCAAGGCATACTATGTATCCAACTGTATATAAAGTGAAAGTAAACGTGGTCCGTCAACATGTTTCTTCACCAAGTTTGATTTGTCTTCTTGTTTAAATGTTTTTTTTTTTTTTTTTGTTTGCTCATTCGTTCATAAATATTGGCCATTGATGATGAATTTTATATAAAACTTAAACATGAAACAAACCATATTCGTTTGGTTTACCGATATTTTCATTTATTTTTCCGTATAATATTGACAACTTATTTTCCTGTGATTAAATGACCATAAACGGTATGATTAATCTCTCTCTCTCTCTCTCTCTCTCTCTCTCTCTCTCTCTCTCTCTCTCTCTCTCTCTCTCTCTCTCTCTCTATCTCATTTTATTTCTTCCACTTTTCATCTCTTTCTTTTTTTTATTTTCTCATTTGTAATTTTTGATATGCCATGTGACCGTTGATCATACAGTTTTAGGTTAAATGTGCAAATGTCCAATTCGTATCGCATAATTCTACAGAGCAGGCGAGATAAATGAATGGATAACATTTCGGACCACACGAAATAATTCGTATATATATGTGAATCAATATGATGATGTCTAGCACATCTTGCACATGCAAATTATCTAATGTGATTTACGACTTATCATATCTTTAGCACGTTAAATTATTTGTACAAGTTTTTTTTTTTTCGTGTGGATCCTCTTACATTTTTCTTTTATTTTTTTTAAACGACACAATTATGATAAACGTGTCAAAAGAAAGAAAAAACACACATGAAATCCATTGATAGAAAAATGTTTAGAAAAGAAATAACAACACAAACAAATGAATGGATTAAAAACAACGATTTGAATTTTTTTTGTATACCAATAAAATACGTTTCACTCTCGCTCTCTCTTGCCACTTTTTTTTTTTTTTTTTTTTTTTTTTTGGTTTTTTTTTTTCGGCTTACTGTTTTAAGCAATTTCGCTGAACTTGATAAAACTTCATTAATTTTCAATTCAGCTCGTGTTAGAAACACTCTCTTATTCGAATTCACATTCACACACACGTAAGACACATTTTTTGACATGAATGGGACGCCTAATTAATCCAACGCAATTCATTTATGTAGTGCAAATTTCAAAATCTCAACGTAATTGAAGCCCTTAATTGGTTAATTGTGCAATCTGTTTGCGTTTTGTTTATTGTGTGGCAACAAATTCTCATGAAAGAACAGATAAAACACGGTGGCTCTCTCTCTCTCTCTCTCTCTTTCTCTCTCTCTACTGATCTTTCTAAGCTATCTATCTCTTTCTTGCACCTGCTCCTGTCCATTTTTATCACCTTTGTATCCAGTTTATGAAATGGTCGGCATTGGCAAAATGCAAAATGAATTGAAAATTGTTCGTCATTTTATCCATTGAAACTGGTATTGAAACTGGATCCATCTAATCGTTGTTGTTGTTTTTGGTTTTTATTTAATATTTTTTTTCTGTTTAATTCAGAAAATGAACAAGTTGAAGAATTCGTCACAAATTTGCGTTGTTCTATTGTGATTTGTTATGATGATTTCATATCCAACAATATGAATATCAATGTTATTAATTCGAAAATTCTTGCATACAAAATGTGCATTTCCTTTGATTACCCTCTATGTTGTTTAGAGATACGATTTGATAACTTATACACATGTGGCCGCAGTCGGCCTTTCAATTTGGGTGTTATGTGTAAATCCAAATGTACGCAAATAGACAGTAAGTTGTAGAGAGAGAGAAAGAGAAAGAGAGTGAGAGAGAAAAAGAGATATTATTATCACTGACAAATGTCATTTAAATATCAATTATTGTTAATGCACACTTAAACACATTTATCATTGCGTCTGTCCCTCAAATAATGCGCTTATAATTGTTTTTCTGACGAAACGTATTTGCAATTTACCTCCGTTTTTGGTATGACATTTATTTCATATTTGCATATGTTTTAGTTTATAATTTCATAATTATTTTCCCCCTTTTTTTTTCAATTTTGTGTGTTATTCTTCTTCTCTTTCGGTTGGAATGTTATCTACTTCGTTAGCAAAAATTTTGATTTTGAAAATATTTGAAATAGTTAATGTATTTCATGTAATTCATCTATATATGTACGTATTGGTGTGTGTGTGTGTGTTTCTGTGTGTTTATATATTACATGTATTTGTGTGTTTGTATTACAGATCAGCCGAATATATGAATCATTCGTTGCATTTCAGTTGTATTGTAACATATCAAATTTGTGATGAATTTACTGATCGGTGTTAATAATTTTTCAATTTGTAATTTTTGTCGAGTTGTTAAATTTCATAGTTGATGCCTGGACCTCGATTTTATACATGTCACTGAGCACTCACTCATTCAATCACTTACTCAATATTATCGCAAAAAATTTTTATTATATTCATACGAAATTGAACGGAGGGAGCGAAACAGAAAAAAAAAAAATACAACTAAAGGCCATTTTGAAATGGTTTTTATTATTAATTTTCTTTTTCTCTCTGTAATTGCTAGATTTTGTCGTTAATGTCGATAAATTACTTAGAAAACATCACATTGGCTCTTTTTTGTTGTTTCTCTCTTTGTTACTCACAATACACATATTCAATATTTCCGTCAATATTTCTTTTCATTTTTCATCTTTTCTTGTCGATCTGTTTTCTTTTCGCTCTCTCTCTCTCTCTCACTCACCTTCTCTCTCTCTCACTCTCTCACTTACTCACTCACTCATTCACTCACTCACTCACTTTCAGTCTTTCTCTTTTTCTCTATTTCTGATTCACTCTTTCTCTCTGACTCACTAATTCTCATTTATTTTACTCGGCAAATAGTCGATGTTTTGTATGTTAAGATTTCCAATAAATATGCTCCATGTCATAAGTTTGATTGTTTTATGATTTACCTTCTGGTTGCCATTTATTTAGCAAACAAGTTTTCGTTTGCTTGAAAATTATTTATTATTGAATTACCTATTTATAGCAAGTTCATCGAATGAGACAATATTGATAAAAAAACAAAAAAAAAAAAAAAAATGTTCGCAATATTATATGCCAATTGAATTTATTTCGCCGTGGACAAAATACACACAACAAAGATTCACATTCAAATTATTTATTGGGCCAAACTAATTATTTTCTCACTCATTTTGTATGTGGTATTTTTTTTTATTCCTCCTATTCTTTTTCTTATTTTTCTTTTTTAAACAATCTTTTGTCATCAAATCGCACAATTTTTGTTTATTCATAATTAAAATTCATATAATTGTCTTAGTTTTTGCGTACAATTTGCATTTTCTCTCGTCTAAAACTTACCATCTCGTTAAATCCCCCAATTATTTTGTGAATATGTTTTTCTTTCTCTTTCTTCACTCTATATCATATTTGATGTTAGTCCACACACTGTTGCGTTTCTTTCATTCAAAATATTTTTCGTGTCAAATAAATTGGTTTTTGGCTTGTTATGAAAAAAAAAAAAAAAATTTTTTTTTTTTCTTTTTGAAAATCTATCTAAATAAATTTTCTATTTCTATCTTCGTTGTATTTGAATGAGAATTTTAACAAAAAAAAAAAAAAAAAAAAAAAAATCAAACGAATCAATGTGGCGAATGAAAACGGAAAGAAAAATAAAAATCTATCAAAATATTGAATATCAAATCGAGGAGACGAACGAAGCCGATAGGCTTAAATGGAAAATCACTATTTTAAATGTCTACACAATAGAGATTGACTCACAAATGTACAAATTGCAATCAAATCTATTGCATTTTTGTACGTAGTTTTTGTATTGAATGCAAAATGTGAAACGTTTTATGTACCGTCCCTTTACTTCTGTCTGTGTTTTTCTGCTCTCACTCACTGTCTCAATGTTATTTTATTTTTCAGTTTTGCCTTCTATTCAATTCATCTCTTGCTCTTTCTCTTTCTCTATCTTTCTCTCTCTCTATCTCTCTCTCTCTCTCTTTTCAACTTTTCTCAGTATGCGATATTCATTCATTTTATTATACATCACTCTCTCTCTCTCTCTCTGTGTAGAAATAACAACAACAACAACATTTACATGTACACAACACCAACAGCAACAACAACAACAAAAACAACGATATAATAATATGAGTATATGATGAAACTATGTGTATGTACTGTTTGTTCATAGTCGTGTATCTGTTCAACACGATTAACATACAGAAAGCAAATGATTTATTTTTGCTATTGCTCACTACGGCGTTAGTGAATGTTTTAAACAATGTGAAAGTGAGATAGAAACTGATTATTTTATTTGTATGTGTATGGATTACATAGATTGTATGTATTATTGTATTCATACATGTCAAAAATATATTCAGATTGTCAGCTATTTTTGGGTATTTTACTTAAAATCAATATCATTTATACTTAAGACACTTTACTAAAGCATTTCATAGTATAAATGTACTTTACGGTTTATTGCGATTTTTGAAATTTTATATTAAATTCTTTTTTAGATTTATTCGGTTTTTTTGTTGTTGTTTGTTATTGTTGTTCTTGTTGTTTGTTGTAATTGGTTTGTTGTTTGAAGTTTCAATCGTTACGATTTTTTTTTTGCTGTAAGTTACAGCCTGTAACTTACTAATGAATTAATGGAAAATATGTTTGGTTCAAATAAATTTTTTTTTTTTGATTGAAAGATTGTCATAAAAGTTCATTGATTAGGCATTGCAATTGAAATTCTATATGATTTAACAAAAATTTACAAATGCTTTGTTTGGCTGAAATTTTTCACTTTTGAATGGTTTTATGTTTTGAAAATCACCGTTTAATTATCGAAGATTTGCTTTCTATTTTGATTTGGTTTTATTTTATCGAAAATGTTCACTGCATTTATTTGTGTTTTGTTGACATTCGATATGATTTTTCATTACATTTCATATGTTTCATGATTCATATTTAAATATTTCTTTCAAGTAATTATAATGTGTTTTTTTTTGTTTTTGTTCCAAAAACTAAAGTACAATATTGAAAACTATAATTGTATTTTATGATTGATTTGAATGATTAAAATGGTTTTTAATTTTAATTTTCTAATTTACATATTGAACAACAATATGAGAGCAATTGATAATAAATAGAACCAGTAACATAAAACATATTCATATTTTGTCGTTGTTTTTTTTCTTCTATACAATTGCATGGCTCTAATAAAAAAAATTGCATGCGATTGTTTGATTGATTTGATATGAAATCAGTTAAAAAAATTTTAAGCGACAACAAATAAAAATATCGATGAATATATTTACCCCAAATGGATTGTATTGTCATTAACAAATGATTTTTTTAAGCCTTGAATCAAAGGCCAAATGTAAAATGAGTTTCGATATTTTTTTACATTTACAATATAACGATTGAATGTAATTTGGGTGATTTGTTAGCGGTTCACATTCTCCAAATGAAATAATTAATAAATGACATCAAAAACGTTTCATCCTTTTCGATTAAATATCGATTTTAACTGAACGTTTTTTTTAATTATTATTACTTTTGCACATTTCTAGTTTTTTCCTTCAATTTTTCAACAATGATTTCGTCTATTTTAATTATTTACCAAAATTTTTTTTTCTCAAAGATTCCCTTCCAAGAAAAATCTTAATAAAAATTCGCAAAGAAAATGCACAATGAAACAAACCAATTTTAAATGGTTCACGTGGTATGAAGAAGGCGTTTACGTCAACCTAATTTATAAACATTTTCTATTTTCACATGAATTTGATATGTGCGTGTCATTTAATGTGGATTAAATTAAAATTGCATATTATGTATTAGAATATGGCTGTATAATGATTATCTCATAAATTATTAACATTATAATAAATTATAGTGAATTATTTGTTCATTTTCTTTTTAAAGATTCTACCGATTTCTTAAAATTGATGCATTTTGTTTAGATTTTTTTTTTTTTTTTTTTTTTTCATTTTATTCATGTCGTTTGTCATCAAAGCAATGGTAGTTAATATTTATATTTCAATGAATTCAGTGCAACCTCATTTTTTTTCTTTTTCAATTTTAAGAAAATGGAACAAATTCCAAGAGCATATGAATATGGAAACATGTATTCAATAGTTTTATTGTATTATTAAAAATGCATGATCGAAAATCGGCATTTTTCAATTTAAAAACAAATTGTCTCCTTTTCGAATTAAACATTTCGACATTGGCACAAATTAACCAATAATTACAATGTTTGATACAATGATCAAACGATACATAACCGAATATAAGAATATTTAAAATCGATTAAAATTATTAAAAATCATGTCGTATATGCGTCGCGACACATAATAAAATCCGCACTAAAGAAGAACATTTCAAAAGAAGCTTAAATTTCTTACTTTGACATTTCGTTAATGCAAACAACAAAACTATTGCATTCGATTGTGAATTTGAAATTCAATTTTTGTCATTGTCAACAGTTTTTCCATTCATGATAACCAAATGAATATAAATGATTTCCGAAAAGCGCATTGAGTGATCGATTGACCGATTTATCGTATATGCGAATGAGAGGCGTGATAAAGGTGACTCTTCGTGTTAAATGTGTTTGCAGTGTCAGTATTTTATGCATCAATTTTCTCTGTAATGGTCACGCTACTTGGTTAAATAGTGGCGAGCTTTCTCTTTCTCTTTCTCTCTCTCTCTCTCTTTCTCTCTTTCTAACCTTCTCTCTATCTCTCTCTTTCTCTCTCTCTCTCTCTCTCTCTCTCTCTCTCTCTCTCTCTCTCTCTCTATCACTCGTTCTTTCTTTCTTTCATTCTTTCTTCCTTTCTTCCTTTCTTCCTTTATTTCTTTCTTTCTCTCGCTTTGTCCATCTTTTCCTATATTTTCTGTCGTTAGTAAATATTTTATTTGGATAATCAAAAACAATAACGACAACAATAACAACAACAACAACAAAAAGAGCACAAATTGAGCTTGTATAAAATTGACATTGAACTATCAGTAAAGTGTATCAGAAGGTAATTAAATCCTCTCATTACCTCAAACACACATAATACACAATCAAAATAAAAATGAAATCACAATCTCAATATGGGCCTATGTAATTGAATAATTCAAATAATTGAGAAAGGAAGAATAAGCGAAAAAAAAGAAAAATTTCAGTTAAACGACAATAAAAAGCTGCATTGTCAATGTGTTTTATATTGCATGAGGACAATGTATAATCTATTTTATTTTATCCATAAAATACAATTTTACCGATTCAAGACAAACCAATTTTATTTGTTGTATCAGTCGCAACAAAACATTTCAATCGTCTACACTTTCACCGCTGACCATACACAATTTGTTTATTAGTCCCATTTAATACGTTCAATCTAACAGATTCAAAAACGGCATTTGCTAATCGACATTTTCCAACATCGGCCCGCCACACAGACACACACACACACAAAATGTGACACAATTTCGTTTTGTTTTGTACATTTTGTTTTCTCTTACTGTTGTTCTTCGTTGCAAACGTTGAAACAGGTGCATGCTATGGGATATCAAGTCACTTATCAACAATTGTAATTAAAATTCAAACCATTTCCGCCATCATAAAGGAACCAAAATTATAAAAAAATATAGAAAAAAAAAATACTATTTAACGAAGAGTTTTATCAGAAAGAAAACCAGGAACAACAGAACATTTATTCGGTTTTGTTCTATTTAAATAGTGTAATAAATAATCAACAGCTTTCAGTGTTATACGTGAGCTTTTAAAGTTAACATTAAACATTTTGAAAACCCAAGCATTTTGTATAAATAAATATTAAAACGCTTTTTTGTTAACATGAATTACAATATCCTGGTAATTCTTGTATTGGCTTCAATGGTTTCATCATTGCCTACACCAAAAACGGATAACCAACAACATACCAAGTAAATGCTTAATTATGTTTAGTTTGTTTGTTTGTTTTTTTTTTTTTTTGTAAATGAAAAAATGTGTTTAAAAAGTTCCAACAAATTGGAAAATATTCAAAAAAAAAAAAATTGTGGAAAAAGATGTGGAAAAGTTAACAAGACTGTGTGAATTAGTAGAATTGGAAACATTGAAAACATTGGAAATTATAATGAATATTTGCAAAGTTGCAATTTATTTGAAGAAGAATGAAGAAAGAATTGGAGTGAATAATTTTACAAAAATAGTAAAATGAATGGTCTTCCGTGTTCGATTGGCACATAATCTGCATCATATATTTTGAATAAATGTGTCTACTTAGTTTATTGCAAAACGCAAAGTGTTCAAGAAAGCAATGAATTGATTGGAAAAAAGAATTTAGAATCAGTCCTTGGTTTGCTGATTTAAATTTTCGTTTGAAACGAATTTCTATTTCCCAAACCACATGTGAAAAATCATTTTTTTTTTTTTTTTTAAATCGGTCTTCATTGATTTTCCTTATCGAATGGTCAAACAGCTGCTATGGTTGAATTATTTCAAAAGAATCACGATTGAAATTCCTTGAATGAAAATGAATTATCGAATTTTGAATTTTGAATTTCTTAACGATATTCAATAATACGTAGGCGATACAAATCACATTTTAAATACAAATTCATATATTCATTCGTTCCATTTTCGCTTTTTAATGATCCAATTTTCATCGATTCATTCGAATGAACTGAACAAAATTCTTTGAATAAACATTCATTATGTTTGAAAAAAGTTCGATGACTAACGACTATGACCTTCCTTTTGAATTGAATGGTCGTTTATAAATGGCATTCATCAATATTTTTCTCAATAGAAAGCTTAATTTATCAATTCATTTAGTATTTCTAGCATTTTGTTCTAACAGTCCCAATAATTTTGCAATTTTCATGATTTTTGTAATTTTCATGAATTTTGCAATTTTCATGAATTTTGCAAAAAGCTTCCATGAAAATAATACTCTTGAGATTAGTAGTAAATAATATGAGAATATTCTTAAAATATTGTGTGAAAATATTTTGTCATTCAATCATTATGTTGAACTTGTGATTACTGAAATTTGAACATTTGTGTTGATTCTCTTACAGTCAAGCTTTTTCAATTTTTTTTTTTTTCTTTTTCAATCACTTTTGAATATATTCTGTTCCATTTGAATTTGTTTTCTTTCCATTGCAATAAATTTTGTTTTTTTTGGATTTTTGTAGGAAACCAATCTCTTCAAATTTAAATTTCGAAGATGAAGAAGAAATGATCACATCAACGACACAAGCATCAACAACAATTATGACAACAACTGATTCAACGACCAAATATCCGGGAATGAATAATGTCAAAAATACTTCGGTTTCTCGGCCACCAAATGGAATTTCTACACAATTAGATTTTGAACCAGAGCATGAATTTAGAACAGGATCAACAATAATCATAAGCACAAGTACGGCTAAAATGGATACAACAACTCCATTGTCTATTGAAGATTCAAATACAGATCAAAAACCAGTTGATTCTGGTATTGAAGATAAAATTGCAGAACCACCAACTGAATCAGCAATAATTATTACAATGGAACCAAATACAACGAGTACAACTGAACCAACGACAACTGAATCAACACAAACTAGGTCAATGGAATCATCCACAATTGGTAACACAGAATCAAATACAGTAACTATGCAAATTATTACTTCAACGGAATTCATAAAACAAGAAGAATCATCGAATGGAGGAGACACACCGAATCAAGGAGACACGCCGAATCAAGGAGAAACCCAGAATCAAGAAGCAGACATGAGTCAAGGAGCAGCCCCGAATCAAGGAGAAGCCCCGAATCAAGAAGAAACAACGAAGCAAGGAGAAAACCCGAATCAAGGTGAATCTTCAAATCAAGAAGAGGAAAATGAAGGAAAAACTCCAAATCAAGGAGACACGCTGAATCAAGGAGAAACCCTGAATCAAGGTGAAACCCCGAATCATAGTGAAACTCCAAATCAAGGAGAAACCTCGAATCAAGAAGCAGCCATGAGTCAAGGAGCAGCTCCGAGTCAAGGAGAAACAACGAAGCAAGGAGAAAACCCGAATCAAGGTGAATCTTCAAATCAAGAAGAGGAAAATGAAGGAAAAACTCCAAATCAAGGAGACACGCCGAATCAAGAAGAAACCGTGAATCAAGGTGAAACCCCGAATCATAGTGAAACTCCAAATCAAGGAGAAACCTCGAATCAAGGAGAAGATCCGAATCAAGGTAAATCTCCAAATGAAGAAGAGTCTTTAAATGAAGGAGAAACTCCAAATCAAGGAGACACGCCGAATCAAGAAGAAACCGTGAATCAAGGTGAAACCCCGAATCAAGAAGCAGACGTGATTCAAGGAGCAGTCCCGAGTCAAGAAGAAACATCGAACCATGAGGAAAATCCCGATGAAAATAAAAATTCTAATTCAGATTCACAATCAAATGTCGAAGACAAAACCGAACCAAATGTGGAAATTAAAACAGAATCCTATTCGACAATTAATTCAAAAATAGATAGTTCTGAACCAAACGAAAATACAAATGCACAATCATCAGATGACTCAAAACAATCTGAATTTCAATTAACTACAATTAATACAATACCAACTACATTACCGATGTCAACGACTGTCGTATCAGTTACAGAAATGCGAATTGAACAACCAACAACTGAAATAGCAGAAACAACAAATGATCTTGGTAATATGGATTCAAATAAAACGGTCAATGTAAATAATGATTCGAACAAAAGTTCATCGTGTGTTATTGACGAAATTGAAAAATTTTGTAATTCAACAGTAAACTCAAAGGATAAAAATGAAACAACTATTATTTTGATCGATCATAATGAAATTGATTTAGTGGCCGAAGGCAGTATTGTAACCACAACAATTTTACCAAATAAAATTGATGAACATAATGATAAAGAGGCAACTACACAACCAAATCTTCTTGATCAAGTTGGCGCTAATTGTAATGATACAACTGAAAAACCACAAGTTAAAAATGAATCAGGCAATGAAAATATGCCAACAAATAAACCAGAAGAAGTAACAGAACAAAAAGAGAATACTCCAATCAACAAGCCAGAAGAATTGCCAGACCAGAAAGAGAATATGCCGACGAATACACCAGAAGAAGCACCGCAACAGACAGAAAGTGAAGTAGCAAGTAAACCAGAGGAAATGCCAGAGCAAAAAGGGGATGCACCAACAAACAAACCAGACGAAACAATAGAACAAAAAGAGAGTATTCCGGCGAACAAACCAGAGGAAGTACCAGAACAGAAAGAAAATGAAGCGACAAAAAAACCAAACGAGATGACGGAAAAAAAGGAGAATAGTCCAACAGGAACGCTGGAAGAATCACCAGAACAAAAGGAGAATATGCCGATGAATACACTAGAGGAAGCATCGCAACAGAAAGAAAGTGAAGCGGCAAACAAACCGGGAGAAATGCCAGAACAAAAAGAGAATATGCCGATAGATAAACCGGAGGAATCACCGGAACAGAAAGAAAGTGAAGTAGCAAACAAACCAGAAGAATTGCCAGATCAAAAGGAAGACGCATCAAAAAACAAACCAGAAGAAACTCCAAATCACATAGAAAATACTCCGATTGAAATGCCTGAAGAAAAAGAGAATACACCAAGTAAATCCGAAGAAGTGGCCAATTTTAAAGAAAATGCATCAACGGTAGATCATTTCGAAAATAAACTATCCAGTACAACCGAAATAGTTCAATCATCTTCAACAAAAGGAACTATTGATGCAACGGAAACAAGTGTTAATGTTGCAAACTCAGTGCCATCGACAATCAATTCAGCATTGAATACCAATGAAGCCGTTAAAGAAGAGAATAAAAATCCAAACAAAGATGTAGAATCAACGACGCAAGATCCTGAAAATGCGTCAAAACAATTTAATAGTTCAATTAGTATTATTTTACCATTGCTCTTTGTAATTTTAATATCTAATCATATCCATTAGTTATGTTATTGCACAAAAATTTGTTGGAAAAATGGTGCTCAAAGTATACATTTTCATCACATAGAAACAATCAACTATTTTAGAATCAAAACCAAAGTGATTTTCGTAAACAATCAAAAGTTTAATAAATGATGAACAATGAAACTTTCTACATATCTATATAAATATAAACATTCTACAAGGATTAATAATTTAATTTGGTCAAAGCATCGATATGAAATTTAAATTGAATGTTACATCATGCATCAAATAGAATTGATAAGACACTACTAATAATTTTTAGTTGGCACTTAATTATACGTGCATTTTATCAAAGCAAATGAAACACTAACAATAACAACAACAGCAACAACAAAAATCAAATGCACAAAGTTACATTTATGTTCAATCTATTTTTTGTTTTTTGTTTTTTTCAGTTTTGTTTTGCTCGAATTGAAATCTATATTTAGCCGAATGTATTTAAAAATAGGTTACATTTATTTATTCATTTATAAATAAATTTACACTTTTTTGTTTTTTGTTTTTTGTTTTTTTTTTTTTTTTTTTTTTTTTTGATGAAAATTTTCAATTCATAACACATTTATTTATCTGTTGATTGAGATCTAAATAAAAATTTTTGTGATTATTTTTTAATTATAAAATAAAAAATTAAATTCTAAAAAATCAAAATTATCAAGTGTTTAACAATTTAACTGTGTAAAATTGCTATGAAAATTCAATAATAATGAAGAATTGTGTGAAATCAAAATGAGATTTAATATTTTAAAAATAAATGTTAATTTTAAACGATCACGTAATGTTTATGATATTGCAAAATTTACAGCAGCACCAGAGCCAATCCCAAAAGCAGAACTAATTGCAGTTGCACGAACAACCGATCCAGCAGCAGCAACAGTGGCAGCCGCAGAAGCACCAGCACTAACAGCATCCGCTATCAAATTAGATGGCATTGCATTTATTGATAATGTATAGTTAGTTCTTGGAATTGTATCAATTGGATTTATTGCAGAAAATGGTGATTTTATTGTATTGATTTTGTTTATTGTGCATTGTTCTTTATATTCAAGAATTGAGATGATGCAAGCTGACGCTAAAATTGCAAACAATAAAATCCAAAATGATATCAAAATGCTGCGTCGTAGTAGCCGCCACCATGGATCATCTCTATATAAATAAAGTTCTTCAAGTGTAAGTCCAACGAATCTAAAAATGTAAGAAAAGAAAAAAAAAGAATTATTGAGATAAAAATAAAAGAAATACCGCATAAAATTGGTGTAAAAATAAACAATGAATTCAATGAAATATTTACATTCATTTATCGACAATGTAATATGCGTAAACAGTCGTGAAATAAAATGAATGCGACAGTGAAACGAAAAGTAAAAAATAGAAACAAACATTATAATTATTATCTGTGCTAAACAAATTAAAACGAAACATACGCCAATGGAAAAACTCACTTCTATATAGAACTTTCCGACTGATAATACACACTCAATAAATGTCTAGGTCAGTTACACATGCATATGTTAACACATTGTTTTTAATATTAAAATGCCGAACATATTCAATCACATTTTTATGCCCTAACGCCATATAATTTTCGATGTTTGTTGTAGTGTTATTTTTTTTTTATTATTATTTTATGTTGTTGGTTTTTTTTCTTAATTTATCGTCACAGCACATTATTTTTTTTTTCTTAATATTAGTCCATTATCGCTATTAAAATGTAACCTTGTACGACAAAATTATTTGTTAGTTTAATTCTCAATGCCGAATGAAAGTAAATTAAAGAAATTATACACAATTTTGATTCAACTTTTTCTTTTTTTCTTTCTTTCTCTTTCTCTTTCTCTCTCTCTCGCTCCGTCTCTCTCTTTCTCGCTCTCTCTCTCTCTCTCTCTCGCTCTCTCTTACTTTCTCTCTCTCTCTCCCTCTCATTTCGTTTATAATTTTTTGAGCAAAGTCGAAGCCCATTATGTTTTTCGTATTTTAATGGATTTTTCAGCTAATTATCGTACGAGACGGCTTTTGATAACGGATGATCATTTGGCAAATGAAATAACAACAACGTGTGAAGAATTGAAAAAAGACAAAAATACACAGCCGAAAGCAATTTCATTTCGATTGAATGGATTTCTGTATTTCCAAAAATTATGCCGATTACACACGTCTATTGCGGGAATATTTTTATGGTCCATTTTTTGTTTTCTCTTTCTCTATCTCTCTCACACACACACACCTGCTCTGAGCGGGCCGCTCCCATATTCCTTTTTTTCTACTTTTCTCTTGGACTCCCTCCTCACTTCTCTTTCGCTCGCTCTCTCTCTCTCTCTCTCTCTCTCTCTCTCTCTCTCTCTCTCTCTAACTTTCCCTTTCTATTTCCCATTATTTCGTTCTATATTTCAGTCACTCTGTTTCTTTCATTTCTCTCAAAATTCTTCTATTTCTATCTCCGTCAGGCAATCTCAATTTCACCTTTTTTTCAAATTCACACTCACTTTCTCTTTCTCATATTCTTCGCTTATTTGCTCTTCTTACATTTTCTATGTTGTATCTTTTTTAAAACTCTCACTCTTCTGTTGTCTCTTTTTCTCTTTTTTTTTTTTTTTCTAAATTTATTTCGTTATCATTAGAATTTTAGTCTATATCTAGGTCTATATACACATTTGTTTCTATGTAGATCATTTGCAATGAAACCAATTTCATGAATAAATATTATTACAATTATCCTGATGAGTTTACATAAAACAAAAATAGTAACAATAATTTCATGCCTAATAACGTGTGCATAAGTACAAGATAATACCTTGGGAAATGGAGATTATTTTATAGATATATTAAATTGAAAAAAAATATATACACTTACTTGTCGATATTTTCACGGTTATTATTGGAATATGTGGCAGGTACAACAACGATACATTCTCTTGATTTTGGATCGACTGTTATTGAACCGTTCGATAAATAATCAAATGATTTTTTCAAAAGCCTTGTTTCCTCCGTTGCCATATTAGATCAAAATCGCTTTTTTTGTCCTCCTTGCTCTGATCTAATTCCTGTTCTTTTTTTTTTTTTTTTTTTTTTTTTTTTTGATAAAAACTGATTCTCACAATGTGGTAACTTTTTTTGTTTTAACAAAAATTTATTGAAAAAAATACAATGTATGAAATGTTCTCGTTAAATATGTTCTTCTTATTTATTGAAACATTTTCCATTGACTTGATTTCAAATCGAATACACGCGTGATTTAAATGTATAAAATGTCCAACATTTATGCTGAACTGAACATTAGCACAATATTCAAATGACTGATTTAAAAACCGTCAATTTTGATTATAAGATTACATCGATTCACTCGATCGTGAGTATGTGAATAAATGAAAGAAAACAAGCAAAAATGAAAATAAATGTCCTGCTTAGTATTTTATATATAACAACACTCAAACAATAATTGAAAACGTTATTTGATATCAGTGACATGCACTGAGATGCTCGATTTATTTCTTATGATTCAAACCGTGTGTTTTATTTTTATTGCTGAGCTGTTATCAGGACGTAGAGCCTGATAGTCTCAAGATAAAAAAAAAAAACTGTCGAAAAAATTTCAACTAACAATTTACAACTGAAACTGATGTATCTTGAATCTGCCTGGGGTATATTTCCAATCAGTATTTGCATAATTTCATTAGTTTTCATTTTAAAAATTTATTGGTTGACAACCATTGGTTTAAAAACTAGCGCAATGAACTCAAATATAGTTGAAATCTAATAAACAATCTATATTTCAAACGCATTCTGTTGAATTCTTGTTTAAAATGCACGAAAAATGCATGTATTCATTATAATATACATTGTTGCCTTTTTAAAAATCGAACATTAATTACAATTCTGTTATGTGTATATAATGATTGCGTTCATCGACATGAAGCCATTTATCCCAATATTTGATTTTACTTTTCAAAATAGAGGTAGAAGCCATATCGATACGAGTACGTTGAATAATGTGAACACATTTGACTGTAGTGTAATGAATGATTGAAGAAAAAAAGAAGAAAAAAAAAAAAAAAAAAAGAAAAACGTTAGTTTTTTCTTCAGTTATTGAAATTTTACTACAATTCCCTATGACTATTTTGATCAGGTTTCAAATTGGATCAAATAACCATCGCACAAAATTGCGTACATTTATGTATGTATGTATGTTTTTTTTAATGTATTTGAATATACATGCGAATAAAGTGCATAGTTCTTTGACGCACTTCAGTTTGTTACAAATCTAAAACAACATTCATTGTTAACCATTAAGTTTTACCATTACAGTTAAACCTGGAAGATTGTATTCACCACAATAAATTCAGGTTGAAGGTTTATTCATTTGATGGTTTTACTGTACATTTGGTATTTTTTAAACTAATATGATTGCATTACATATGATATTTGATACATAATCATGGTGAGGAAATTGCTGTCGTTGATCTATCGGTGTCTGAACAAAAAATCTATTCATTAGAATTCCGTCAAATGATTTTTCGTTGGTTGATTTAGTTGAATTATAGCCACGGTTTAGAAAACATCGACTAAATTTTAATCAGTTTCCATAAAAAAAGGGGAAAAAAATAGTTTAGTTGTTTTTGAATTTTGATTTTGGATTCATGTTTTAATTGCTTGTAACGTGTTGTTGTTGTTGTTGTTGTTGTTGGTTTTTTTGGATACAAGAAGAAGAAATGGTTGACGAAAGAACGTCATTGTTTTCAAACTCTAGAAGTGAAACATCGTATGCGGTTCCTGGCCGATTTTCACGAACCAAACCCGATCGATTTAATCGATTACAATTCTGCATATGGACATCTTTTCTGTGAGATTAAAATGTCTAAATATGTGATATCAAATGGCATTTCACGGCTGAACCTTTGATTTGCTTTTTTTTTGTTTGCTTTCTCTATACAGTGCAGTATTTATTTTAGCGCTAATTATAACCATAGCCGTTGTGATCAGTCGAAACAGTGATGATGATCAAAGTGAAGAAACAACCAATAATATCCCAGCCAAATTGGTCAACTCAGATGATTTTTACACTTTAATGGAATCAATTCCATTACCAATTCCTGGTAAATTTTCTTTTTTTCAGACACACACTATGCTTTTTGCGTGTATTTAGCATTTTTTTTTATCTTTATTTACATATAAATTGCTGAAAAAAATTCAATTTCAAAAATTATTTAAAAATAACAAAAATCAAAAAATGTAAACAAATTAAAACGAATAAAATCAAAACAATATGAAATATCAAAACAAAATAACAAAAGATGAACCACCGCTCAATTGGACAATCGCTGAGCCGAGTGATGAAGAGATAAAAGAAGCGCTTGATGAAGGAATGATTGCACTAGGAAATCGTGAATTGTTCGAAGAAAACCTACAAATTGTTCCAGTTAATACACCATCATTTCGACACCAGAGAGCTGTTAGTACAACTGCTGATGCAAGAAAATTAACCAAACGTGGTTACATTGAAAATCATGCAACAAATTCATTAGCGAAACGGTAATACATACATTATATATTGAAAAAAGAAAAAAAAAAAAAGAATTATTCAAACTTTTTACAAATAAATTTCTAACATTATTGTTGCATCATTTTAAATGGCATTTGAATATATTGAAAGTTTATCATATGAAAAGCCAAATGGACGTCATAATATTGGAAAAGGACCACAAACAAATTTAGATACCATAAGGAATAATCGAAATAGATGCAATTTCAATGCAAAATATCGTGTACCAAATGGAAGCTGCAACAATAAACAATTTCCATTTTTATATGGTGTGGCTTATACACCATTTCGTCGGTATGATTTTGCCATAATTATTATTCATGTATAAAAAGTTAATTGAACGAAAATTTTGAAGTTTATTTTTTCAACATAAAATTGACTTACATGTCAAAAAGTCATATTCAATTTGAATTAAAAATTTGTTGTTTTTTTTTTGTATTTTTATAACAAAATGTATTAGAGCATTGAATCCTGATTATGCTGATGGAATAAATATGCCAAGAGAAAGTCACACTGGTTATCCATTGCCATCAGCACGAAATGTTTCATTGTCTGTGCATAGACCATCATATTCAATAGATCCTGAATTTACAGTAATGTTAGCTGTATTTGGACAATTTTTGGATCATGATGTGACTGCAACAGCACTGAATCAGGGTCAAGATAATGAACCAATTGATTGTTGCACAGAAACTGGTGATTTACATCCAGAATGTTTTCCAGTTAATTTAGGACCTGGAGATCCAAATTTTGATTTATACAATATCACATGCATGAATTTTATACGTTCAGCACCAGCGCCAATTGAACGATTCGGTCCACGTCAGCAACTTAATCAAGCCAGTGCTTATATTGATGGTTCCGTTGTATATGGATCAACTGTTGAAAAAAATGATATGCTTAGAACACGTAAGTATCCATAGCGGTGAAATGTACGGGGCACATAGAACCTAATGCGTTTCACTGCTTTGTAAGTTTCACAATAAAATCAAAAATATTTATTTAAAAAAGTGAAATTTCGTATAAGAAAAAAAAAAACTTACATGTTCCTCTTCACAAACGAAAATGTTTCAAATCATTTTTTTTTTTTTTTTTTTTTTTGGTTTTTTTAATTCGATTCGAAAATGAAAACAATAGACAAAAATGGATTACTTCGAATGTATTACACATCTGACAATCGAACATTGTTACCTGTTTCAACGGATCCACTAGATGGATGCAATGAAGAGGAAGAAAATGCAAAAGGAAGATATTGTTTTGAATCGGGCGATAAACGAGCAAATGAAAATTTACACTTGACATCAATGCATTTGATTTGGGCAAGTTTTACAGAAATTGAAATAGAAAACTTTAGTAAAAGAAGATAATATAATTGCTTTGCCATTTTATTCAATTCGATTCAATAATTTCTCTTCTTTTTTTTCTTACAAATATATTTGTTCTGAATAGGCGCGTCATCACAATTATGTTGCATCCGAATTGGAAAAACGTAATCCACATTGGAGCGATGAAAAATTATTTCAAGAAGCAAAACGTATTGTTGCGGCTCAATTACAACATGTAACATATAATGAATTTTTACCAGTTGTACTAGGTGACTTACCTGATTATTATTTAATTTATTTATGCATTGTAAAAATTAGATAAGAAAATGTTAAATATTCAAATTATTGATAATTCAGGTCAAAGTTATAGTGATAAAATTGGATTATCATCACAACCAGAATCGGAAAAAGACACTTATGATGAATCAATTGATGCTTCAATTGCAAATATATTTGCTGCATGTGCTTTTCGTTTTGCGCACACATTAATTCCAGTAAGATAATTAAAAAGAATCATTGATTGATAAAATTGACGAGAATTTGATATACAAGTTAAAAAAAGAAAAAATAATATTCTGATTACTAATTAGTAATCAAAATATATTTTTTTTTCTTTTTTTTCACTTTTATGAAATATTTTGTTTGTTTGTTTTTGTAATTTTTCCCATCACTTTTAGGGAATTATGAATACGTCCAGAGATTTAGAAAATCCAAATACAATTGCATTACATAAAATGCTATTCAATCCATATTCATTATGGCAAGCCGATGGTTTAGATAATGCAATTGGAGCAGCATCAATAACACCATTAGCAAGAGCCGATCAATATTTTACAACTGAATTGACCGAAAAATTGTTCACCGACCCAAATGATATTGTTCAACCGACTGCAACACAACGAAATACATGCGGTTTAGATTTGGTATCATTGAATATACAAAGAGGACGGGATCATGGTTTACCTGCATATCATGAATGGCGAAAACATTGTCGATTACCATCAGTTGATACATGGGAAGATATGGCATTTGCCGTTGATGCTGATTCACTTGAAACGATGAAACGAATTTATAAGTTAGTTTTTTTTTTTGAATATATAATTTTGTTGTGAACATGAAAAGGCATAATGTAATAAACAAAATGTTTTCTTGCAAAATTACATTGCATTTTCGAAGGGATGCTGAAAATGTTGATGTTTACACTGGTGCACTGAGCGAACCACCAATGGATGGAGCCATTGTTGGTCCATTATTATCTTGCATCATTTCTGATCAATTTATACGATTGAAGAGAGGCGATTCCCATTGGTATGAACGAAGAATTGGATCACAAAGTTTTACCAGAGGTATTCGACTTATTAACTAAACTTTTGATATCACTATCGTTGTGTTTTAAATTCAATTTAAAAATCAATGACAATTTGCCAACTTTTCTTTTTTGTGCATTTTTGCACTTGCACAATTTTCTTCAGTATCAATGAAATCACACATTTTTCGTATAATTTCAACTTTTTTTTCCCTTTTTTTCTTTTTTTTTTTCCTTTTTTTTGACACATTGCTAGAACAACTTGCACAAATTTACGGCACAACATTGGCAGCTATTATATGTCGAAATTCTGATAATTTGGACACCGTACAACGATGGGTTATGAGACGAATTGGACAACAAAATCCGATGGTGTCTTGCTCTGAAATCGATACATTTTCATTTAATGCTTGGATTGAGGAGCCATATCGTAATAATTTTGTATCAGTGCAAACCAGCCCAATGCAAACCTTTATAAGAACAATGGCAAAAAATTAATTGTGACGAAAGTATTTAGAATAAAAAAAAAAATATTTTTTTTTTTTTTTTTTTCAGTCAAATTCCTTCCTTTTTTACAGGATTTTTTTTTGTCACATTTTCGATTAAACGCAAATAATATAAGAGAAAAATTCGAGAGAAAAAAAAAATTAGAATAAAATACATTTAGAAATTCGAACTTTGCAATTATTGTCGATTCACTTGCAATTTTTAACGAATTGTTTGCATTGTTATTCAAATGAAGAAGGAAAACATATTCATAGGAAAAATGAAATTAAAATCATAAACATATTTTGTAAATCGATGAATAATAATTGTAAATTGTTCGTTTGCTGAATAAAATTGATTGAATCGTTGTGTTTTTATTGCCAAAAATTATGTATCATTCTCTTCGAAAAATTAATTATCAAAATGTTTCGAAATGATTAAAGCGATGAATTTAAAGAATATTTACTGCATTTATCTCAACACAGTTTCGATGTAATTTTCTCACTCTGAAAAGTAATTGAAATTAAACAATCCAAAATTTTCTAAATTCGAACACAAGAGAATGCTACGATTTTCTTTTTTTTTTATTATTATTTTCGATTTCGTTTTGAAAATGATTGAGTTTTTGTTTTGTTTTTTTTTTTTTTTTTTTTTGGTTTTGGTTTGTTGTAATTTAGACCAGTAATCATACTATATGATTAAACATAAAAGAAAGGGGAACTAAATTAAAATAAACAAAAAAGGACGAAGGGGAAAATAAAAAATTTAAGAGAGAAAACAAAAAAAAAAAAAAAAAAAAAAAATGAAAAAAAATAATTTAAATAGCCTGGGCTCATTAAATCGAATAACAATTTGCCAACAAAAGTGTTCCAATTTTGTTCAACTATCACATAAAAACCGATAGATTATCGAAATTGTTTCGTTTATCCATGTTGTTGTATGTATGCGTGTGTAATGCTTGTATAATGCGTGTTTAATTATTTCTTTTTTTTTTTTCTTGTTGTTGTTGCTGTTGTTGTTGTTGTTGTTGTTGTTTTTTCTTTTTAATTTATTATTCGTTGAAATAAATTAATTTGCTTTGATATTTGAATTTGTGGTTCTATCTGTTGTAATTTTTGTTGATGATGGAATCGATGAATTCGATGCCGGTCCATTGCCATTTGAATTTCGACGTTGTGGCAATGGTGGTTGCGATTGCATCAATGAATGATGTGAATTCATTCCAATTGGTTTTGTTGAACGTTCAACAATTTTTCGTACATAATTCAATTGTTTCGATCCTTGATGACCGCACACATTTTCTAATCTGTATGGTGGCCGAATTGTGACATCATTGAACACTACTATATTTGCTCCCATCCACGCCACCTACAATAAATTATAATAAATTGAAATTGATTGCATTAAAATTTATGAAAAAAAAAAGAGAAAAATTATGAATTTGTCAATGGGTGAGTGAAAATTCGAAGTAAAATGTATCATTCCAAAATGTATTTCTCGAATTGTCAACATTTCACCATTAACAAAAAAAAAAAGATAAGATAAAAAAAAAACAATGAACAAAATTTGATTTTTTATTACCAAACAAACGAAATATTAAATGCACTTACTTCATTGATCACTTTGGATATGGCCAAAAATACTTTTTGACCCTCTGGACTGACACCAGCCGACATTGCAGCAACCCATCTTTTTTTCTCTTCAACCGTATTACGAACGCGTGTATTCAACTAATCGATAAGAAAATCAATAATATTAATTTAATGAAAATAAAAAACGGCATTGCACAGACATAATTTAATAGTTTCTTTTTTTTTTGGTCAGAAATCACATACTCGTTGCAAATTCAATGATGGTGGTTGTTGATGTGCTGAATTTGTCTCATTCTTCACCTGCACATCACTACACAATCCCAAATTCACTATGAATACATCATTTAGCTGTTTGCCGCTTTTTGTGCACTCTGCATTTTGGGGTTTTTCGTTGAATTATTATAGTTAAGGAATTTTAATTTGCTTAATTTGTGAATTGCTTTATTCACACAAAAGAAAAGAAATGATTTTGTTTTTTTTTTTTTTTTTTTTTTTTTTGAAATGAAATGAAATCAATAGAATGTGAAAAATTAAATTATGATTTTTTTTTTTTCTTTCTAGTTTTAACATTGAAACATGTTTTTTTTTTCTTATGTTGATTTTGAAAAAGGATACTCAGTATCAACATTTTGGTTGATGGATCAAATGCAAGCACATCACCTTCGATGACTTGTTTAAAACAAGTGGTGCACGATACTGTGCTCCCGATGGAAAAACATTCACTTACGCCAGCCATTTGATAAAAAAAAATTACTATGAATCTTTGTCGCTTTTGAACTCGTCACCAGCCAAGGAACAAGCGATTTAACAAATTCAATTTCAAATCAAATTGATCACACCTTGTCTTTCGCTTGTCTATTCGATTGTTTTTTTTTTTCTCTCTTTTCGGCCACGAAATTTTTTTTTTTTTTCTATCTCTTTTGTTTTAAATCAATTAGGTTCTGCGGACAGTTAGTCTTGTCTTGTCAAAATTACCTAAGTAAATGCATCCCTTGTTGAAAAATAAAATAAAATTGCACGATTCATACACAAATGTCAAACACTCAAATTGTCGATGAATTCATGAATATACACATATGTTTGTGTAAGTGTTGGTCTGTCGCAATAGATCATTTGTACTTAAATAAATTGTATACTTAATCAATATGAAATAAAATATTGAATACACAATTTTAATTAATGATTTTAGTTTTTTTTTTTTTACATATTGTTTGATTCAATGAAAAATGTTTATTTAAATGTGAAAAATACAGAAAAAGAAATTTATAATCATTTCACATTTACATTTTATAGTCTAAAATGTACTTAACATTTTTCAATTTATTTAAAATGAATCATCTGACTGACATGTTACTATTAAGTACATTCCCTTGCTTGTGTACTACATTCTGATTGTTGTCTACTTGGATTGTTAAATATATTACCGCGCGAAACACTTTAATCAAACCGAATCAAACGATAAAAGTGTACTAACAACTGACAACATATACACACTGTTTTTTTTTCATTGAACTTTACTTGTATTTCTTTTTTTTTTTTTTTTGTACACAAATATCGAATGGTCATCATCATAAATGTTGTTGTGAATTTGAATTTTTGTTAAAAATTGTTGTTTAATTATTTGAGTTTATTTAGAAAACTGAATTTAAAGTGGAACAATGGAGCATACATTTAAAAGTCGAACTAGTTTGCCATTTCCATCATCTGCATCTGTACGAAAATCATCGGCCAGTTCAATTTATTCAAGCCGTAAATCATTGCATGGTGGTATAAAAAAACCAATTGGTCCATCCAGGTAACAATTTTTTTTTTTTTTTTGCTTTTTATTTTTCTCATTTTCATTTCCAAGTAAATTCTGACAATTCATTGACATAACCTAAATTTTTCAGCCGGTACAGTGTTTCAGGACGTTCAGTACAATCCAATCAAATAATTGCACGTTCGGCAAATAATGTTGCACAATTATTTGGTTTACAATTACCAATTACCGTAAATGAAGCGCTTATGTTTACCGAACGTAATACAAATGTAACAATAAATTGTTCGGATAATGGATGGGCATGGGCAATATCTGGACGAAAATTACTTGTTTGGCAATACAAAGATGTTAATTTAATATCAACAAAAAATCAAGATATTCAAATGCGTACACCACAACGACGTCAAGTGATTAGTCAATGTCGTGAATTAACATTGCCACATTGTGATATCGGACACAAAGCATCATTAATTACGGTTTTTACAACTGAAGGACAACAAATGGCATCATGTTTATCTATTTCACCAACTGGTGATGTACGATATTGGCCATCAATTGCACATGATGCAATTACATTTGATGAAACTGGCATTTTAGAAGGTCAGGAATTTCATGAACTTGTCACCATTCCAATGGTTGGATATGTTTTAGTAACAACAACATGCAATTTGGTTTTACTTGAATTACAATCAAATAATGGACGATATACGATTACACATCGACCAGTGCGGCCACCAACTGGATTTCTTGGCGGAATTGGAAAACGATTTGCATCAATACTCATTGGAAGCAATTCACAAGATCGTGAAAATGTAAGTAATGGTGTATGTGCGTGCGTGTGTGTGTAAATCGCTAATACTGTTTTGTAGCTCCTGTTCTGAACAATACTAGGTCATCTGCATATGCAAGGGTAGAGATAATATTTCCCCCCAAAACTACGTTACCTCTCAGATTAGCTGACTTGATCAGTTTGTCTATATAAATAACAAACAGAAGCGGTGAAATTGTACAGCCCTGTCGGAGATCATTTCGCACTTCAAACCATTCAGTCAATTCATCATCGAATCTCACAGCGGCTTCTCAGTATACAATCATACGCTTTTTGTAAATTGACAAAACATACATTCATATCCTTGTTTCGTTCATGGAACTTCTCTATTATTTGTCTCATGTAAAAAATTTGATCTTGACATCTGCGCATCGGTCTGAAGCCTGATTGGTTTTGATCCAAGAGCGATTCGACAATACGTTTTTCTAAAATTGCACTGTAAACTTTTCCGACAACACTCAATAGAGAGATTCCACGATAGTTGTTACAATCTCTGTTGCTACTCTTCTTGTGAGATAACTGCACCCCCCCCCCCCCCATTCCTTTGGGTCAACTGATGAATTCTACGCATTATTAGTATATGAACAAATTTTTTTTTTTTTTGCTGCGAAGTTGAACTCGAACGAACTTTTTTCTCTTTCGAACAACTCGAATCGAACCCGAATGAACATAAACATAAAAGTGAAATCATTCTCGAACGGAACTTTGTAAATACAAACTAAGTTGTTTCAACTGTTTTTTAGTACTCATGCACAGTAGTATGAATAATGTATTATATTTAATTTTGTTCATAAAGCAAGTTTTTTTTTTTTAAATTAGTATCATTATTATATTTTTCAAACAGAGATTCATCAAAATGACGGCAAAAATATCAGAATCATCAGATTGGTACATATCAATATTATCGGATAAATTTATTCAACGTTGGTGTGTTGAATTGAATTTCAATGAGACATTCTTATTTGAGGATCAACAAATTATACCAAAAATTAAGCAAGCATTTCATCAACATGCATGGCCATCGCGTGATATAAGTGAAGTAGAAATGTTTACATTAGATATGCATCCAAATAAAAATGATGAATTGGTATTACTGGTTGCTGCCATGAATTTGGCGCATACGCCACAAATTTTATTTGCATTGGTCACATTGGTTGAGCAACAATCATGTTTTGCCATCGATAATTTTTGCCAAATGAAAACGAACGCATTTTATTCAGGCGAAGCAAATGAAGAGAGTTTAAATTATAAATTCATCTTAACCAATTCAACGGCATATGTTTATGGTGAACGTACAATTTTTGAAGTGTTATTGAATGGTAATTGAAATGCACATTTTAAAGTTTTTTGCTCTGGATCTGATTAATTTTTTGCATTGTTTTTTTTTTTTTCCAAAAATTCCATTAAAATGAATTTAGGTGTCGTTCAACAAGGCATAGAAAATACGGAAAAAATCGAATTACCAGCACAAAATGATCGAATATTAGCTGCTGCCGTTTACAATCAAATACCAATCTTTTTTTCACGTCTTAATGGTTTTATTAGCATTTCATCATCAGATTTTGGAAATATTGATTGCTTAAATAGTTCAATTGTATCGGATGCATCTGATTTTGTAATGACAAATCAATCTATGCACAATGAAACTGCAACTAATCTAACAATTTATGATGTAAATCCAGAGGATGTATACAATTTACATGATAATATCAGTCAAATAAAAGCAGCATTCATTTATCATGTGAAAAAAAATACAACAAAATGCAACAACATAATAAGTCAATTATTTTCAAATACAACATCATATTCAGCCAATGAATTAGATAATATTATTATAAAAATTGCTAAAGATTTGGCTGAAGATATTCCAGCTGCTGATCCACGATGGGAAGAGCAAATTTCAAATGCTAAATGTGCATTGGGCAGTTCAACATCATTGCAAATTATTCAACAATTAAAAGAAAAAAGTCGAGCATTTACATATTTTATTGATTTTCTACAATCAACATCATTGTGGCAAAAGGTATGATATCATCAACAAAATTCAAAGCAAAAAAAAAAAAAAAAAAAAAAATCTAATTTCATTTGAACAATTTTTTTTTTTCTATTTTTTTCTTCAAATAGTTGGATACTGTAAGCGAAAAAAGCCAAATTAAATCCACTTGTCATATGTTGTGCGATATCAATGAGAAAATAATAGCTGCAATTGCTCTAAAAGGCATTCACAATCAGTAAGTTTTAATATTAAATGCAATTCATAATGAAAATTGTCAATTCGCTTAATTGTTTTATAAAAATAATTGATAAAATATCAATAATGAACGATGTGAACAATGTTTAAAATGCAATATTATTCAATTGCAGATATTCAGCCATAATTGATGAAGCAATTGATTTGACATTAAAAAAACGAAATGAATTAACGCCAGAAAATTTAACGCCACAAGATATTTTTTATGTTCAAGTGACTCGCATTCATGAATTTTTCAAAACACTTTTAAATCTTACCGATGAAGTTATTCAACAAGAGCAAAATCCAACCAAATCATCACAACTTTTGCTTGATGTTAGCCAAATTGTCTTGGTAAAAAAATAATTATTCATTCATTTTCAAAATTCAATTTTAATTTGGACAAAAAAAAAAATGCTTTTTTCAGACCATTTTACAAGAGGTGTTCAAATTCCGTGAGCTCAAAGCAAAAATATTCAAAATATCACCGGATAAATCGCATAAATTCGAATATTTACCATGGACAGCGGCTGCAACACCAAATGGTATTCGTATTGAGGCAGACCCATGTGCGCAGCTCACAGAGTGTTTTTTTAATTCACAGAGTAGCCACAGACTAAGGCGTATTTGAAGTGTGTGTATGAGAGAGAATGTCCACAGACTTACTAACTTATTTTTCGTTCTCTCTCTCTTACACACACTTCGTATACGTACTACTCTGTAGAAATTCTGTGGCTACTCTGTGAATCGGAAAAATAATCTGTGAGCTGTGCACATGGGGAGGACCCTTTATGAATATATTCAGTAGAGATATTTACAATTTGTATTTTCTTTTGTTGTTTCTTCCCTTAGGTATTCGTGACAGTATATTACATCTTATAAATATAATCACAAAGAATGGTGTTCGATCAACGGCTGAACCAGAATGGCGGCAACAACATTTTAAAAATCTCGTTGAATTAGTTGATTTTTATTTGGATGGACGCAAATCATATCTGGAGAGTATTAAAGAATTGGATAAATATGATACACTTTTTCGTAAATATGAGGCTGAACGTGGTGACTTAATTTTCAGTTTTGGTAAAAACACATTTTGAATGTTTTTTTTTTTTGGTTTTTGAAAAATTTCAGAAAATTCCTAGATATTTCCATTTTTTTTTTTTTTTTTTGTAATTTTAGTTGATGGTGGTCAATATGAATTGGCAGCAAAATTGGCTGAAAAGTATTTAGATTTCAAGACATTGGTTGTAATTTGTGATCAAACAAAAAATCAAGCCCGTTTAGAGGAATATATTGAACGATATAGAGATCAAGATTTTTCACAATTTGCTATCAATTGGCATTTGCAACAAAATAAACGTGGTGATTTATTTGAACGATTTAAACGTAATCAAAATGAATTGAGCCGTTTTCTTGGTGATCATCCAAGTTTGGAATGGATTCAAACACTTTTTAATGGCGATTTATCACGTGCATCTCGTATTTTAATGTCATTGGCACAAAATGAAACGGAATCTATTTCACGGAAAAAAACAATGCTCTCTTTGGCTAAGCTAACCAGCATGGCGGCTGATGAAGAACTTTCAAATGAAATTGATGTCATTAATGGTGAATTACAGCTCATTGATTTTCAATCAAAAATATCAACACGAATGCTTCAAATTTTTGGATATGATCCAGACAATCAAAAAGTACTCAAACCTGAAGAAATCATTAATGTAAGTAGATGGTTCTTAATTGTTTAAATTATCAACATTTTTTAAGTTCTATGAATGCAATATTGAATTTCTTTTGTTTGTTTTATTTATTTATAAATAGTTATTCATTGCTGATGAAAATACTGATGTTACCGAAGAAGACTATCAAAAAGCTTTAAGCTTGTCACCATTTGTTGAAGATCCGTTGGATATAAAACATAAAATTTGGTGCAGCGCTATTTTGCGTGATACATGGGATTCATACAATGTAAATGCGCCATTTGAAACCGTGCAAAACTTCATGCTGTATAAATTTATCGATTTGTGTCTCATTTTATGTAAGTTTACTATTTCAAAGTCCATACAGCTCATAGCATTATTTATTATTTTTACTCTTTTTAGCGTTATTGTTGTTTCTTTTCTTTTTTTTTTTTGATGATTTTATGTGACTTGTTGTGAAGTTTCTTTTTCGAATATTTTTTTGTCAATTTCAAAACAATATAAATTCGAAAAATAATTGTTTTTTTTTTTCATAATTTTTTTTTTTTAGATGTGGACTTCGAAGAATTTTTGCCACCAATACAAGAGTTGCTGGACGCACCAGAATTGGGATCATTGACAGAAAGCAAATCGTTCCGATTTTTACTAAAACTAATTTACGAATATTTTTACGAAACTTATAAGAAAACATAATTTAAGAAATGCAAACCATTTTTAATGAAATAAAACTCGAGAGATTGTAAAATTAAAAAGTGAAAAAAATGCGTTCCAAATCAATTGAATGAAAATTAAATCAAAACACGAATCGATGCATGCAAAAACCATCTTGCAGAGCACAAAAAGCTTAGTTAAACACAAAAAGCAAAGATATTAAAACCGAATGAAACCGTTACATCTGATCGCCAACAACACCAACTGATCAAATTGGCAACGAAAAACGACCATTGATAGCATGAAAACACACAATTTTATTTCACTATGACAACGCCAAGCCACATCGTGCAAACATCGTTAAGGAAAAGAAAAACGAACTTGGTTGGGATCACCTCGCCCGTACACTTCAGACCTTGCTCCTTCTGATTACAATTTGTTCCGATCAATGCAAATCAGCCTGACCGATGTACGCTTTCGAAATCCTAAAGATGTGCGGAAATGGATCGATGAATAGATAGCCTAAAAAGATAAGGAGTTCTTTCGACGTGGAATCAACATATTTCCCAGAAGATGGGAGGAAGTCATAAGGCAAATACATTGGTTGATGTACTCATTCATTTTATCATTCGAATAAATGCCATATTCAAACCAAAAAATCGACATTAATTAATTCTTTCTCTCAATATATATGCTTTCAAATTCGTAACATCTTCAACCGAAAAGCCATTAGTTGATCAGAACAGAAATATAGTTTTCGATAGAAATTATGAGAAGACTTCAAAAAGCGATATTTCCCCAATGATTCAGTGCTCAATTTGCATTAGTGGGTTGCAACTTTGACTGATCGGACGAAAATTGAAATGAAAATGTTTCATGAAAATAGTTGACTGAATATGGTGTCGTCTTTACTTGTGGCAAATCGACAGTCAGATTGAAAAATTTGCCGCGAAAAGTTGACAGTAAAATTTTCAGAATAATTTGTTGGAATTATTTATCAATGTGTACTGAATACATTCAACATAATTCAATATTTGCAAAGTTTTCTTCGAAAAATCTAAAAAAAAAGGGGAAAAAAAAAAAAGAAAAACCCACACTGAAAAAAAGTATAACGTACAAATAACAAAGTACACGTGGATCGCTATTGAGTATTTCTTAAGTATAAAAATACATTACGCATACAGTGGCGAAATATGCTCAAAATTGAGTTCGTTAATATCACGATAACATATAAATCTTTGAAAGAAAATTTCAAATAAAAATGACAGCCATACATCTTGCATACGTTTGTATTTGTGTGCACTCTCTCACTTAGCCTTTTTGTTTCATTTACAATATAGAGAAGAAGAAATAATAAAAAAAAAAAAAAAAAATAATAAGAATAATACTATATATATATATATAACTTCGGCATGAGAACAGTGTAAATTTAGTCATTTTGTTATAGTAAATAGTTTTTATCAAAAGTTTATATTTACATGCATTCAACGATTCAAGAGAAGCATTTCAAATACGAATTTTTAAAATTCATGCAAAAAAACGAAAAAAAAAAAAAAAAGAATTAAATGTGTATCGAAAAGCAAAAGTTAGAGTGCAACAAAGTGAAAAAGAAAAATAGACAAAATTATGTGCAGTTTATTGGTCAACGTGATAGAGTTTTGTGAATAAAAGTAGTGAGAGAATTGTGAGAAAAGACAAATAAAAAAAAAAGAAAAAGAAGTTCAACGAAAGGGAAGCAGCAATCAAATATAAAGCTCGACCAGCAGCAACAACAACAACAACAACAAAAACAACAACAATAGTAACCACACGATAGAGAATAGTGAAAAAAAGAACAGAAAGAGAGGGAAAGAAAGAGAAAGAGAGAGAGAGAGAGAGAGAGAGAAAAACCCACAAATTTAATGTCGCATAGAATGTTATGGTGCGATTCATTAATTTACAATGTCTGAACCGAAACGTGTAACTTTTGAGACAATATCATCGGGTAGTTCAAAAAATTTGGCGGCCGATGCATCAGCGAAAATTGAAAAAACCGTGCGACTGGAATTGAAATTATTTGAACCAAATGCCAATTCATTTCCACAATTCAATTTCAAAAAACTGTGTCGAGCTGAAAAGGTAATGGAAAAAAAAGAATGCGAAAAAATGAAAAAAAAAAAAAAAAAAAAAAAAAATGATTGTAGTGATAGTGTGCAAACCATGAAAGTGATTGAATGTTATACGTGTAGTTGTCTGTGTTTGAGTTTTTTTTTCGATTTTGGTTTTTTTTTTTCTTTTTTCTTTTCAAGTAAAAAATTATGAGAAAAAATACGAATATAGTGTGAATTAAATAGAAGCGGTAAAACATGAATTTTATTCGGATTAGTCCATGTGAGAATACCCCAGAATTATTGTGCCGCGACAACAAGAAAAATGAGGAGCATTTGTTGTCCATTTTGATTTCATCTTCGCTTTATAAAAACGCTTCATTCCATTGGTTGTATGATTATTTTTTTTTTTTTTTTCTTTTTTATTTGTTGCAGTTGTTACGTGCAATATTTTGGCATAAAGCTGTGCAAGCGTGGTCTTTGTTGAAATCAAAAAGGCGATATTTTATTTTCATTGCATTGTATATTGTTTCGGTTGTGTATGGTTTAGTTAGAATTCCCTCCCTTTTACTCTCGTTTATTCTTTTTATCCATTCAATCTTTCACTGTGTATCATCATCGTCTCTTTCTTCTTCTGTTTTTCCTTTGATCTCCTCTATCTCGTTCACATTGCGTATCTCCCCGTGTGTGTGTGTGTGTGTGTGTGTGTGTGTGCGTGTGTGTGTGTATAAACATTCAATTTAATCCTGGTTTGAGTTCGTTCGCATTCTGTTTTTGTGTGTATCTTTCAATATTTGTATTAATGCATACGCGTCGCATTCATTATTATTGATACGTGTATATGTATACAATATACCTAACCTATCCAATACCCTGTGCATCACGCACATTCTCTTACTCGGTGAATGCGCTTATTTACAATTTTACGCTATACTTTGCAAAAATAAATTTGGGCGGATTTTGTTTCTCATTCACACGCATACGTACACAACAATATCATTGCAACATTCAAACCTAACCAACAAACTGATTTTTATCATAATTTATGTTTATGTTTTGATGTGCTTGTTATCAATATGGTTTTGTAATTGTTTTCTTATGAATAGGAAAAGAAAAAATTACCATTGGCCAATGGTTTTATTGATCCACTTGAAGAGATTGATCATGATGCCATTAAATTAGCAGAAGAATTTGAACGTAAATATGGAAATTCATATGCCGGCAGCGAAAATCGACCGTCAAAGGGCTCATCAATTGCCGATAAAGGATCGGGCTACGATGAAAATAATGGATTCATCGATGATTCAGAAGCGGTAGGAATTATTATGCATTAAAATCAATTCAAATGGAATTTGAATTCACAATTTCAATTTTCAATTTTTCAACTTTTAATTTTCAATTTTCACTTTCAACTTTTAATTTTTCAATTTTTCAATTTCAGTACGATGAATTAATACCGGATGAAATGGATACAGATCGAGGTGGATTTTATATAAATTCGGGTCATTTACAATTCAAAAAATTGCCGAGTAACAATAAAGCGCCAAAAGTAATTTTTTTTTCTCTCAAGCATTTTTGCTTATTTTGATCGAATGATATGATTGTGAACAAAATTTCATTTTGTTTTTATTTTCTTTTTTGTTTCAGCGCCCATTACCAACATGCAGTGAAGATGCAAGCGATAGCACAAGTGAGAATTCAGTAACAATAGAAAATGGTGGTACTACAAAAAAGCAGAAATTAATTGAAAAAGACAAAGTGTCAAACAATAAAGAGAAGAAAAATGATTTAACAAAGAAAGATAAGCCAACGGTTGTGATTGAAACAATAAAAGATCAATCGGCTGGTAATAAACTATGGGGGAATAATACTTGTATACATATATCTATACAAATTTATTAGATATTTGGAATATTCACGCGATATTTGAACATTTATGAGATATTTGTTAAATTCAAAACACAATATCAAAACTATTTGAAAAGTCTTGTGAATATTCCATTGATTTTTTATCAATCAAATTAGTAGCAGTGATTGGAAAACATTAGATTTGTTAACAATTTTATTGTTGTTTCCCCGCTAGGTAATAAAGAAGTAAAAGCAACTACAGTTATGCATATGCTAAAAGCAAAACGTGATGCAAACATATTAAAGTCATCTAGTCATATAAACAAAGGATCAAAATCAACAAGTTCAGCTACATCGGATGATTCATCAAGTAGTGATTCAGATTCAAGTGATTCTAGCTCAGATGCTGATCCAAGTAGACACAGTGAAGATGATGACTTTGATAATCTCAAAAATAATATATCAGATAATAATAAACAAATACCAGGTGTATCAATAGCAAATGTTTCAAATAAAATTCAAATGAATGGCACGAATATTGGCGGTGTTGGTGTTGTAAATATTATCAACAATACAACTGCAAATGTTGCGTCTAATAACATTCCGCCAGAGGTTGATGTAACATTTTTTGATAATATCACAAGCAATCAACGTGATTCAATAAATCGACTCATCGACTATTCAAAGAATCTAAATGATAACTTTTTCCAAACCGAAACACTGGATTTGCTTTATGAGTATGCAATGCACAACTAATAATTATTTCAATGTTTATTTTTTTCTTCATTTCTTTTCTACTACTACCACTTATTTATCCTTTTTTTTCTTCTTCTTTACTATATACTCTAGACTTATTAAAGCCCATCAGAGTGATTCAAAATTACAAAATCAAATTTACAATTATTTGGAACAATACACAAAATGCACAAAACAACAATTGATGAATGAAGTCAAGGAATATGCATTTAAAAAAAGTGAACATGATTTAAGAACGCAGGAACGAACATTACAAAAGGAAATTAGCCAAATAATGCCTGGTGTAAAAGAGAAATATGAACAAGAATGTAAACGAGTGGATGAACAAAGAGCAGCTTATCAGGGAACCGATAAACCTGAACATATTTTCCGAAATCCACGTAGAAAATTCCCATGGAATGACAATTTAAGGTTTACATGCATATTTCGCATAATTATTGTTTTCATTTTTAACGACAACCAAAAACACATTTTTCACATATATTTCTTTCAAATAACTTCCATTAGAGTTTTATTACTGATCGTAAACACTTGTTTTCGAGAGAGAAAAAAGTGTCTAAAATAATCCATATTTTTTTCCGTTTTTTTTTTTTTTTTACTTTAAACAGATCAAATGTGAATAGTTTAATTACAAAATGGCAATCGTTGTATGCTCAAAAGCAAATTAGAGATCAAACACTTGAACAATACACAATGTCATATATAATGGATAAATTAATACCAATGTGGCCTGATAATTGGATGAAATGTAATGATATTTATGCATATTTCATGCGAATAAATAAGCCATCAAGTGAATTAAAACCATCAAAACCAATAATACAAACGGTAACAAATGCATCATCACAATTACCATTACCCATACCATTTGCCGATGGAAAAGATAATGTAATTATGATACATGGTGATGAGAATAAAAAATCTCATATTCATAAAGATGTAACAAAATCAATAAAAAATGCCAACGATAAGCCAACATTACCTAAGACTGATAAAAAACTCTCTCAACATCCAATCATCACAACGGATCGTCCATTGGTCACATCATCAATGTTATCAACTATGCCAATGGCAGATACATTCAATAAAACAGTATGCATTTTATTTTTTTTTTCTAAATAATTTTTTTTTTTTATTTACCGTTTACATATCGAATGAATGATAATAACGCTATAATTTTCTGAAAAAAAAAAAAAATCATTTAGGTTTCTATAAAATCACCAATGTCAATTACAAGCAGCAACGGAAATGTAACTTCATATCGACATCCAGAGAATAATATTATTGAATATGTGTCACCGACAAAAAAATCATCTGATCACAGCATTTCGCAGTTAATTTCATCATCGCCATCAAATCATTCCCCATTTGCAACAACAACAATAAAACCATCAATGGCACATTCATCTTATGATAGTACGACAGTAACAGCCACTGGAGGCAGCGGTGGCGCTAGCGGCAGTATCAATACTCCACCACCAACACCACCACCACATCAACATCAGCGGTTGTTGCAGCATCAGCATACGCAGTTGCAGCAACAACATCACATGCATTATCAACAAAAAATTTACATGGTTCTAGTTCAAAATTAAAAACAGATCGACCTCAATCCTCATCAAATGGCTCAAATAACAATAATTTCTTGTACAACAATAATACTAGTAATAAGCATACAAGTTCATCGCGACCAATAACCGAAAGTTCAGCATTCATTGATTTATGTGATACGGATGATGGTGAAACAACGGCAAAACGACAAAAATCCCATAAGCACAAGCATAATAAAAAAAATAAAGATAATATTGGAAATAATATTGTAATGCCAAATACAACCGTACACATGATAAATCAATTAAATCAAATACATCCAACCGCATCAATGAATGTTAATAATCAATCAGCCAACGATGAAGTCGATCACAATCAAATTATCCATGATTTAAAGGTAAATAGGACATTTTTGCGCAAATATTTCGATTTACAACTTTAAAATAATAAAAAAAATACAAACATAAAAATATATTATATATTTGTATGAAAAATATGTATTTTCATGAATGCATACTACATTCCATTCATCTCATGTCCATTCAAAGAGATGGAAGGAACATAACGAAATGCTGTTTTTTCACCGAGTTAGCGTTAATATATACGCATTTTATTTTTGTTCGAAGAAAAAACAAACAAACACACACACACACACAAAAACAAACAAAAAAAAATGTCCCACGGAAAAAATAATTAATTAATCATGCATCTCTGTTTTTTTTTTCATATTCTTTCTTTTTGGTTCCAAAGGAATTATCAGCTTCAAATAGCTCTCGAAAAAGTTATGATACAATTTTAGAAAATCAGTCCGAATTTAAACAACATTACAACCACTATAGAGTTTCGTCTCCACCGTTCGATCGAAAACAAGATCATTTTTTCTGAAATTACGGTAAAATAAATCCACAAACATACACACACACACACACACACACACATACATACATACACATGAAAAAAACAAACATTCAATTTCAATTGTAAGCAATTTTTCATTTCGTTTAAGTTGTTTTTGTTTAATTTGTTTCTTATATAAATTGAATTAAGTTAATTCTTGTTTTAGTTTTGACCTCTTTTTTTTTAATTATGTGCTTTTTGCGGTTTAATCTTTGTTTTTATTTATCCTAAAATCAATTTTTTTCTATTGACATTGGTGTTTTTTTTCTAATTTACTTGGAGAGAGAGAGAGAGAGAGAGAGAGAGAAAGACAGGGAGAGAGTGAGAGAAAAAAAAAAGGTTTTTAGAAACATTGTACAATGGGACGGTTTAACTGGTTATTAAAATTTAAAAATTCATTCATTGCATAATATGCACCACATATAATTTCAAATGTAATATCATCTTGAAATCGGTAGATAGTTTCAATTTGAGTATTTTAATTTTGGGTTTCTTTGATACTTGATTTGTGGTAAAATCAATAAAATACAAACGAACAAAATTAACAATTAAACGGGAAAAATCCGGCGATTTAACAACGAATCTTGAATGAATTGTGATGGATGACAAATGAAAGAAGCGAAGAGAAAAAAAAAAAACAGCTTATTTGTAATGGATGAAAAGTTTACCTTAATTGGTTATAATTTTCTGCCAATCTTTGTTTTCGATTTTCAACTAATTTTGTTAATTGTCTGCCAATTTGTTCAAGGAATTTCCCATGAAAAACAAAAAAAAAAAAAAAACAACAAACATTAACTAATTCAAAACTCACATTGGTTATAGATGGTAAATCATTAGAGATTCATTAATTTGAAATCAATCAAAACACTTACAAACGGTTTTGTTTTTGTTATTTATACATTCAACAACTAACAAAATTTCAAATTATCTTAAGCAATTGAAAAACTTGTGCACACAAAACAAATTTACACTGCACATGCATGTTTCGCTGGGACAAATGAAAGATGCCAATATTGGCTGGTTTGAAAGAACATACAACATGCAGGGTGTATTAATTGGAGAAAAAAAAAATGCATTTTTTCTCTCTGCTTATTAGCGGTTTAAATTCAAATGTTAAAAGAAAAAACATCACTGTATCATTGGGCTCCGTATTCACATGAAATAATAATGCATTTGGAAATGAATTTTCTTTATGATAGACAGTTTCATTTAATTATGAATTTAATTTCATAATTATTAAAAAAAAAATTCATTTGCGTTAAATTCATTGATCCAAAAATGCACACATACACAACCATTTGCACATATATTCCATCCCATGCTTTGAGCATAAAAAAAGAAAAATTCAAATTTATCAGAGACAGACACATAAAATACTGACACTGATTTTCCTTTTTTTTTTTTACAAAATTTCGTAGTTTTAATTTTCTTCCTTCTATACGTTAATATCATTTTTCTTTATTTCTTTGATGTTTTTTTTTTTTTTTTGATTTTTCAAATTTAATTTCTAAACCAATTTGGACAATTTCATTTCAGAAATTATAAGATAAATTTCATTTTTAATTTATTGTTATTCTTATTTGTTTTTTTTTTTCTTTTCTTCATCTTTTTTCCGCAGAAGTAACTGGTTATTGATTGTTTCGCTAACAGTGAACGTTAATTGGCTTTGTGAAGATGGTGTGACGAGAAAAGCTTTTTGAAAAAAAAAAAAAAAAAATGAAACAATTGTAAAAAAAGAAAAAAAAAAAAAAGAAATGAACATGGGCTCTTGTACAAAATGATCAAAGACGATGATGAAGAAGAAGAAAAACACAAACATTTTGATGATTGAAATTGGTATTTTGAGTTGGTTCATGTTGAAATGTTATTTTGATTTACAGTGAGAATTGAAATTAATGAGTGAAAGTCGTATTGAGTAATAAGAATATTTTATGCGAAAAAAATTGTTTCGCGGAAAATACGCTTTTGATACACAATTTATGTCTTTCAGTTCAGTTCAATTCAGTTCAATTTATTTTTGAGTTATTTTTCCTTTCAATTTAATGCAGAGCGGAAGTAATCAGATTTATTTTGATATTTGTCTACATTTTGTAAGTCTTAACAAGTATACAACACACAAAATGCTCTACATTTAGTATAAATGATTTCTGTTTTGTAATTCGTCATCATTCATTTAGCTATAAATTTGTGGTAAAACTACCTTTTTTTTTTTTTTTTTTTTTTTTTTTTTTGTTCGAAGCTAATCAAGCACCGACAGTGGTTAGGATTGAAATCTATTTAGAATTCTTTTTAAGTTTTTTTTTTTCATTTTCTTTTTTTTTTCGAATGTTCATACATAATTTTGTCTATATTTATTATTTATCAAAAACATGGAACGAGAATAAAATGAATAGTAAGCGGTAAAGTGATTGAGTGGTTGAGTGGAAGGAAGAAAGAGTGAAAAGAAAAAATGAACAAAAAGCACATCTTGTCCAATCTTGTTTGTTTGGATGGAAAATCATCAGAATGAGTAGTAATAAACAGAGATAAAATGAGGTAAAAAAAAAAAAAAAATATAATGAGAGTGAGGGAGAGAGAGGGAGAGAGAGATAGTAGAGAATATGAAAGAGAAAAAATCCACAGAACGATATATGTATATTTAAGAGAATGTAAAGAAATAGATCTTATTAAACTAAATATAAGTATTTTTACTCTTTTTTAAAATGCAAAGTATTAAAAACCATTGCAAAAATAAAGTTATTTCACAAAAAAAAAAAAAAAAAAAAAAAAAAAATCAATCCATTGCATTTTTCAATCGACTCCACCCTTTTTCATATTTACGAACACGTCTATTTGTTGTTGTTGTTGTTGAAAGGAATATTTCCGAGATACAATTTGAAGTGTTGTCTGTTCAATTCCCTTATCTTGATTTATGTTTATATAATTTTTTTTTTTTTTTTTTATGGCGACAAAGTGTTTTGATTACCAAATGTCGTCAATATTGTTAGTTTAAAAATGGATTTGTATAGGCTATAGAAAAGAAATCGATTGATATGCAACAAAGTAAGAACACAATTGGATTTTGTTTTTTTTTTGGGCAATTGCTTTATTTGATAATAAACGGTGCAAATGACATTTCAACAAAATGTTTGTTCTTAATAGCCAAAAGCACAAAAATCCGCGGCGGATGATGAAAATTTATTATTTTTTTTTTTTATTTAGCTGGTTGTTTTGAGCAGCAGCAGCAAGTTTCCTTATTGCCAGTTTTGCAGCAGCATTGATCACATTTGCATTCATCGCCGCATTTAACTGTGGCACATTTGCATCCTAAATTCAATAGGAAATATATGAATTCATATCATATGTTTTATGAATTTGCCAATAATTGTTGTAACTTAAAAAAATTGACAAAAAAAAAAAAAATCGAAAATGTTCACTCACCTTTGCAGCAGTCACAAGGCATCTTGATTCGAACTTTGTAAATTATTTGAATGAATAAAAACTTGTGAAAATATTGTGTTGAGGCGTAAAGCGTTTAATCGATTTACTTGATATTAAGAGAAGTGTTATTCCGTTAACAGTCAATACTTTTCTGACCATTTATTGCTCAAGCAACACCGATATATATATCTATGTGCACCGATGAGCGACTACTGTACTGCGCAAAACATGCATGAATGGTGGAGATACATTCACATTATGTCATTTATTTGTTTGTGTAAGTTTGTTTACTCCAGAGAAACCATTTGTTCTATATTACACAATATTTTTTTTTTTTTGCACAGAAATAACTTTGCTATGCGATGCACATTCAATTGAATTACTCACTCCAAGTGAACTTTGATTTCAATGACATCTTTTATGGAAAACCACCATAGTCAATTACAAGACGAATGGGAAATAAATTATTAATTTACGTTTCAATTTTGCGTACATTCCTAAGAACCATCTACGCCTACTGGATTTTTAATGCTTATCAAACTATTTTTTTTATTGTTTTGCAATATTGCAATGAATCAAAACATACATATAAATGTTGATATAATTATACTATATTTGAATTTCTATATATTGTCCAATTTTAAAACAGAGCAAATTACTTAATACGCTGCATTACACTTATTATTATTGCGCGCAATTTGAAAGAATGGTATTTCCCCCATTGTTTCTTGAATTGAATTTCCCAATGTTATTAAATATAGATCATTCCGTGGGATATAGAGATGTAATTCAAAACAACATCTCAATTACTGTCAATTCTTAAGAATTTTTCAAATTATTCATTTGTTTTTGTTTTGTTTTTTTTTTTTTTTTTTTAATTTTCGATTTTTCATACACAATCTATAATATCATTATCGTTTTAATTGGGTTTTTCTTCATTTAAAACAATTTTATTCTGACTCAAATTTCAATGGCATTCTGAATGTCTTATTTATACCAAACAATTAATAAGAATGCAAAAACATATTCTTTTCCAATGAAATCGTTTTCGTGATACTTTATTGAACTGAATGCTTTGTCTACATTTTCTTACACCATTTGAAATTGAGGCCTTCCACCATTGTATTGCTTGAAGTGATTCAAACAATAATTGATAAAAACATTTTTTACATATAATTTTCGATAAATTATGTTAAGTGAAAATAATGTTTTCTCATTAACAATATTAAAGACCTTTGAGGGTAAATTTTGCCTCTTTTAGGGCAATTTTTTTTTTTGCCTCTTTGAGGGTAAAAATTTTTAAATCTTCAATAGCTTTACAGCGCTATAGATATACAAATCGTTAAATTATTTCATTATGTAAAAGACATCATTGTATCACATTCAAATTTACCGAAGTCTTCGTTTCAACTTTATTACTTTTTTTTATAACTTTCAAATCGTACATTGCTCTGCTACTTTATTTTAAATATTTAATTGTTAGCGCTTGTAAAAATGCTGTTTTTTTCAAACATAAAACACATAATTCAACTTCACAAATTATATTGCCTATCCAGTGGCGACTGACATAATTTACTTTCAATTGTCAAAGACTGCAAGCTTTTTTCGTTACGAAAGTATTTGATAATTTTTGAACGAAATTAACTAGTCATTTTTGAATTCAAACACTTTTTTCGAATCAGTCAGACTCTACAACGAAATTTAAATAAAATTGAACTAAAATTGAATAAATTCAAATTTGATTCACGAACTTGTGAAACTTTTAAATCCTATGTAACTTCAAATCCAACAAGTGGTTTTGTGTATAATTCGTAAATTTACAAGTGTGCCGTGTGTGCGTTTTTCTTTTTCTTCTTCTTCTGCTCCTCCTCCTACTTCTCTCTCGCTCTCACTCTCGCTCTCTCTCACTCTCTCTCCCTCTCTCTCTCTCGTCCTCGCTCTCTCTTCTCTCTCTCTCTCTCTCTCTCTCTCTCTCTCTCTCTCAAAAATAAGATTCCGTTTTTTTTTATATATTTTCTCTTATAGACATCGTACGGTCAATAATGCAATGCAAATCGCATAAGTCTTATCAAATTTGTACCATATAAATAATATATGTTTGCAGACAGAAGAGATAAGCATATAAATCAAACCCATCTTTACACTTATTTCTTTTTTAATACAAATATGCGTATTTTCCATTCATTATTCCATGCGATAAAAAGAAGAAGAAAAAGAAGAAGGAAAAAAAAACTCCGATTGAGTGAAATTTTGGAGCTGATTAAAGAAAGAAGTTAACAAATGTCAGTGGAAGCAATGAGCTGTATTGTAGAAAGAAAGGAATTAACAAATATTTATTTAACAAATATAAACTTAAATCACGTCTAAATGACAAATTAATACTTAAAACAAGTGAAACAAAAAAACAAATATATAAACTCAAAACCAATCAGTTGTGAGTAATTTCGTTTTATTAACTCGCTGTTTTGTTTTACAGTAATTATTTTTTTTTTTTTTTTTTTGAAATTGCGTATGTTGTTGTTGTTGTTTTCGTTTGGAATATGGAAAATAGAGATGAATTCAGTTTAGAAGATATTGTTTATATGTGAGTCATCAATAAATTTAGAGATAAAATATCCCGCAATTTATTATTTTATGTCGAACAATTGATAATTTTTTTTTTTTCCAAATGAAAACAAAACAGTGTTCAACTTAATGTTATTGTTTATCGACATAAACAGACAACTTAAAATATTATTTCCAAAATTCATAATTCAATCTCATGTCTTTTATTTGTAATTTCATTATTTATTTCAATAAATTGTGTATTTTAATTTTTTCTATAAATTTCTTTATTTACTGCAAAATCTCAAATAAATGACACATTGGGAATTCATTTGAATTGAATGACTTAATTGACACGCGCTCGCGTAAACTACTTAACAGATGATTGATGACATTTTATAAAAACATATGAAGCAGTGTATTTTTTTTTTTTTTTCTTCTTTTCATTTGTATTGAGAAATTGTTACACAATTGCGAGCGGTGTAGTTGCTAATAATCCATATTTTTTTTTTTTTTTTTCTTCAAATACTTTCAACTGTAATTGTTGTTAAATTGAAATAACGCTCGGTGTATCATGGATGTATTTGTATTTGGAAAAAACAAACGAGTACGCTGTTGTGATATGTACGATTAATTCACCAACCAAATCACATTAATATATTACTAGAGCACTTGACTTGATTATTTTGTTCAGAGCTCGGCTTTATTGATTATTTTATCAACCAAATTTTGAAATTTCACGGTTTTTTTCGTTTTCATTTGTCCAATTTCATAGAAATTTTTGATTTTTTTTTTTTGAAATTTTACAATTTTTGCCAAAAATCTTCAATTTCTTCGAAAATATTTAATTTTGTTTTTCCTTCAAAATTGTTTGATTTATTCTGTGTAAATATTTATACAATGTAATGAAATTTGGCAAAAAAGAAATGAAAAAATAAAGTACAATCACAACACTCACATATGTGTTTGCATATTGTTTTCATTCCAAATAAAAAAAAAAAAACTTCAAACAGATGTATTTATTATTTAACATTTAAAAAAAAAATAAAGATCAAAAAGCCTGGACAGCAAATCAGTGGCGTAAAATTTTTAAAAATGTACATTGTACATGTTGGTTTTGAAATATTAGTGACATTCAATTGCAGATAAAAGAAATGAAAAAAAAAAAATCAATCAAATTTTCATTTCAATTGGTAGGTAGAAAAATCAAATGACATAAAATATCATTTTAACATTGAATTCATTGCTCATTACACGCACACATTAGCCAAAATTGAACCAAAAAAAAAAAAAAAAAAAAAAATTCATTTAAAATTAATATAATTGAAGACAATTGATCGGCAGATCTAATTTATACAAATTTGATTTCGAAACAAATGCAATTAACTGCACTAATTATTAGATTTTTTTTTTTCTTCTGGAAATGGATCTCATCAAATGATATATATATATTTTTTTTTTTTTTTTATTTTTATTATGTCAATGAAATTTGATATAAAATTGGAAGCATTCTGCTTTTGTTTTTTGTTTTTTTTTTTTTATTTATTTTACTTAAGAAAATAATGTTATTCTCGCAGATCCACCATTTGTTTTTTTTTTTCTCCTTCATTTTTCTGAATTATTGTTTTGGACTTAAAATTATTGATTTGTTTTTTTTTTTTTTTTATTATTTTTGTTTTTAGGCACAGACTTTAACAAAATGTTTGTTGTTTTTGCTATCTTCTCAATTTTTTCGTTTTTTTTTTTTTTTTTTTTGTTTTCTTCTTCATTTAATTTTCATATTTAGAGAGACACCAGCACAATCAATGTCAAACAAATGATTGGCCTTACAATGACACATTTGAACTGTTATTATTGTTTAGATTTCGGCTGTAGGCATGTGCTCTGTATTTACATTTATTGAGAATAGCTACAAATGGATTGGCGATTTCTCATGATCTTTTACTACGCACTTTGCCATTTTGTTTCAGTGAGCCGGTGGTTTTTTTCGTTGAATTTGATGGGCCCAATGCATTTTCAGCTACTTGTATTGACACTTGTTGAATTCCTTTTTCCATACAACCTTTATAAATTGGCTTGAGCAACTGTTGAAAAATATGAGAAAAAAAAAGATGTTTGTGAATAAAAGAGAGGAAAGAGAGAGAGAGAGAGAGAGAGAGAGAGAGAGAGAGAGAGAGAGAGAGAGAGAGAGAGAGAGAGAAAACAAACAAACAAACGAAAAAAAGTAAACGAAATTTCTACGTATTTGGAATAGAAAAGAACCTACATTCTCCCATGTCGAATCGGCCAGATCATCAATTGATCCACCAATGTCTCTTAAATTCCCGCTGTACCTATTTTATCCATAGAAAAATACATCAGTTAATATAGATTTTAATCAATTATTACATTGAATATTCTCAATTCAAACGAAATATCAATGCAATTGTTGATAATTAACAAAATGAGGTAAAACTTACCGAATATATGCCCAAAGTGTAAGTGTTAACAGTGCAATTCCCATAATTAAATTACTAAAATTGGCAAATGTGTAAATACCGAATAAACCAAATACACCGCTGAGTATATAGAAAAAGATGGCAATTGTTAAATATACTGCCGGTGTTCGTGCTGCCTTAAATATATTTTTGCTTTCATTTTGTGCCTTAAAACTGTTGAATTGCTCCTCCAAATCTTGTTCCAATTGTTCCAAATATTGTTGACAAAATTCTTCGCCACCCAATTTTCGTTTTGATGTAAACTACATAAATTGTTTGTATAAATAGATTAATAAATGGAATTTCAATAACAATAACAACAACAACAAAATAACGAATCCAACAGACAAAACAAAATCAAAATCAACATTGAAAAGTAAATAATTGAATGATAAAGTCAAAAACTCACTTGAAATATTGCTTTGTCCCTTATACGCAAGTGTTCAGCATCGAGATGACCTTCACTCAAATATGGTTGTGTACCGCCGCAAATTTCTTCCATTAATTGCGTGTATACGGCTTTGGCATTTGCAACGGCGGCAAGATTATTTGCTTCAGCAGTAGCCTGTTTTTTTTTTTTTTTTTTTTGTTCGAAATGAAAATCAAATTTTTATTGACACTTGAAAATTGTGAATAATAAAAACAAAGTAAATCAAAATTACAACAAGAAAAAGAGTAAAAATTGAGAATGAGTCGAAAGAAAAAAAAAACAAAAAATTCTTACCAAAAGAACACTTTTCGGTTCTGGCATTTCATTTCCTTTATAGATCGCCATATATGATTTAAAATATTGAATTAAATCGCGTGCGTATACTTTTTGACCATTAATTTGTTTAACAATAAGATTTTCGGGTGCAAGTAACATGGGCACCAGCGTTTTAAGACTATTTTTAAATTCTGGTGATATATCACTTAATCGACCATCAAATGTTGGATTGCTGGCAACAATAAGACCTGGATGTGGCAATAAATAGCATGCAATTTCTGAAAAGCATGATGTAATTTGTTTTCGTAACGATTGCAATTCGGGCGCTTGTTTTGATGATACTTCAAGGCGACGTGTTAATACACGTTGACCACCAACTGATCCATATTCAGCTTCATATGGAAAACTCCAATCGCGTACAATAAATTGTAAACGTTGAAATGGTGTTTTTCCTGTATCTGCAAGTGCTAATCGTCCATATTCCGTAAATAAATTTAAATGTTGTAAATCATCCTCTTGTATATTATGGAATAAATTATAACATTGAACAGATGAAACCATTGTGCTTAATGCAAATATTGTTGCACAATCACGTACAGTACTTTCACTATCAAATGTTCCTTGTGTATCTAATAATATGATTGCAACTTTTTCACCAGTTTTATAATCCCATGTGAATATATCTGACCACATTAAAATGCCAGTTGTATCACGTTCTGAACCGCCACGCCATGAAAAACCATGCAACGGTTCATCCTCTTTTCCAATCCAATCGGTTACATCTTTTTTATCATACTAAATGGAAATAAATGAATTAAAAAAAAGAAAAAAAAAAATTTTTTTTTGAGTAATTTTTAATTCAGTTTACTTGAACTTATTGGAGGAAATTCCACTTACACGAGCATAAAGATATCGAAGGAAAAAATCAAGTAAAAAACTTTTCCCTTTACGAAATGCACCAGCAACCGAAACAACAACAACAAATCTATCTTTGATATGATCTTGTAATAGTACTTCGGTTAGTGTATCCTCATCCAATATGAATGTGTGATCACCTTCGGTTTTAACTATTTGAATAGGTCGGGCTTCTGTTACTTCTTCCATTTCATCGATTTCATTAGTATCATTTACGTTTTCCATTCGATCTGAAATGTAAATTTTCATTTTTTTTTTATTTAGTTATTTTATATTGTACATTTTTATTTGATATTGTTAAATGCTAACGAAGTTTTCTGATGAAAACATAAAAATGAAATTGCTCTAATTTTGCGGTTCATTTTAATTTCTCTGTATTTGTTCCTTTTCATTTCGAATATTATCATATTTTATTGTTTATTTTATCTCATTTTTCTTTCTCTTTTTCATGAATTTGTCATTGTTCCATTTTAATTTTGATAGAAAAATCAAGGAAAAGTCTACTATATTTCGAATCGCTTTGAATGTTCATGATTCACACTTTTTTTTTATGTTGAAAAAAAAACAAAAAAATCTTAAATATTCTTAAACCGATGATGAGTGTACATGGCGAGAAAAGAAATGCTGTTTATTGGCCCCGAAAATAATTGCATTTACAAAACCGGTACACCATAAAAATAGCCGCTACTGATCATTTCTAATGTAAAACACACATGCGCTTCATCATCTCAACTGCTTAAATCAATGATGTTGTTGTTTTTTTTGCTGTGGATGCGCACTAATGGTTTGGGTAATTTTTTTTTTGTCAGCACCTGTTTTCAAACATTAATTTTGGCCTGATGGTCAAATGCACATATAACATAAGCAACAACATAATAGAACACTTCTCATGCATTACAATTTTGAGTGATGAATTGTTTTATACATATATTGTGACGTTTGGAATATAATTTTTGCAACAATAATTAAAATGAAGAGACAAAAAATTATAAATAAAATACACTTTTAATTGGCCAACACAAAATATTACACAATTAACATTTTTGATTACTTTATGTATAAGAAGAAGAAGAAGAAGAAGAAGAAGGAGAAGAGAACTAAATGAAATGACTACACCGTAAAATTCCAAGAGAAAATGATTTATTTGCACTTTGAATAAAAAAAACACACGAACGCATACACACACAAACGCATATACAACACACACACACACACACACACACACACACACACTTTTAATATCGTTCCGTTTCGTTGTTGAAATCACTGTTTAATTGTGAATATAAATATTTATGACTAAAATCAATTTCAATTGCTAATTGGCACGATCAGTGTATATATTGCATGCAATAGTTAATCAATTGGGTTATATTTTTACTTAGTTAAAACTGGGCATAATACTCAGTACAAGAAGAAGAAGAAGAAGAAGACGAAGAAGAAGAAGAAGAAGGAATAGTAGCATAAGAAAAAAGAGAATCTAAGTTAATCGAACTGAATTAATTCATTTGTGCAAAAGGTGAAAGATTTGTTGACAATTAAATTATAGATGCAGTGAAATGGTGATTCGTTTCATTTCATGTCAATAAAGTAAAATTGATTTAAACGATCGATGTCATCAATCGAGTGCGGACAGCCAAATGGACTTATTCAATTATGAGTTGTATTATTGCTGTTGCTGTTGTTTTTGTTGTTGTTGTTGTTGATACCAAAATAAGCACATGAGACAAGACAATTTGAAAAAAAAAAAAACCTCAGCACTTTGATGACTTTGCAAGCAAAATGACATTAATGCCAATGAAAAGCACAAAAAAGAAACAATTTTTTAACCGCACTGAATTATGAACAACGTGTCAGTTTTAAATTCACCATTCCAAATATTGTTTATTTCCATCATTCCTAAGCTGAGCACAAGTGATACGACGTATAATGATACTGCTGGTTTTCTTAATTTTTTTTTTTTCTTTCCTTCTTCTTTTATATATTTCTATTTCTATGTAATTGTGTGTTTTGCGTATAATTTATAACCTTAAAAAAAAAAACTCTTAAAATCAACTCAAAAATTTAATTTGCTGTTTTTTTTGTCTTTTCTTTTTTTCGATGAATTTCTTTTCTGGTTTTTTGGTCAATGTCGAATGTCAAAGTCTTACCAATATTCATTTTGATAATACTGATATGCGTTCACATGGAAAGTAAATATAAATTTATTTATATATGTTTTGACCCAGTCTACGTTTGATGCACGACGATGTTTGCACTTAGAGACGAGATTTGATTTGAAATTGTTCCTCTTCTTTTTCAACGTTTTCGTTGTCGTTGTCGTCGGAATCGTTTTCTTCGTCAACTTCTTCTCTCTGTGTTTTTTTTTTCTTTTTTTTATTATTTTGTTTCTTCTTTTTCTCAGGTGCCCCTCTCTTATTCTAAATAATCAAATGTATTTTTGTGACATGACACCACAAACATTATCCGACAACCAAACGAAACCGAATAACAGTGAACAGAAAATAAATTTTAAAAATAATATGACACAACGAGAAATATGAAAGAAATAGATGAAAAAAACAAGAAAGAGAAGAAGAAGAAGAAGAAGAGAAAAAAAAAGAAAACAACACACGAACCACGATACATTAGATGAGCACAAATATTACAAAATGTGAGAAGGAGATGCAAGCGAGTGAGAGAAATTGTTGGTATTGAAAATATAATACCTTCGACGTGCAGTAAGTGGTTTTCATTTCTTTTCTTTCTCTCTCTCTCTTTCTCTTTTCTTTCTCTCTCTCTCTCTTTGCTCTCTCTCTCTCTCTTTCTCTCTCTATCTCTCTCTCTCCCTTTCACTCTCTCTTTCTCTCTCTCTTCTTGTCTTGATTTGTTGAAAACGTCATCGTTCGACCAGTACATACGTATTCATTCGCATCTGCAATAGAAATTCGCGTGTGTATTTTAGGCGAGAAAATGTAATTCCAATCGCAAAAAGCACGCATCTTTTCACATTCGCTAATGTGTGCAAAACAAGGCAGATGCCTGATTTTTATACGTTCACTAACAGCGATCGCAATTATAATGAGCACAATTCAAGGAACATCGAGCGCGATTCAAGGAGCATCGAATGAAATTTTAGCAAATAGAAAACACAACATTTGGAGATTAGCAATTGAAATGATGGAAAAATTGCGCCTCAAAGTGCGTAACGAATTGTCAACCAAAACAAACAACAACAAAAATAACAACAAAAACAACAACAACAGCAACAAACAGCAACAAACAGCAACAACAACACCAATAAAATTCAATCAATATCACACTTTTCACGTGGCTTTTCGATGGAGCCAAATAACACGTTATAATTTTTTTTTCCCCTATCATTATATCATGACTATCAGTGTAATTTTGGTATCATTTCAATCGTTAACATTTATTTACTTTTCGTACAAATTCAGTGGAGAACACTAAACGACTGTAATAGATGATTTATACTGAGAACAATAGGTGATTTGAATTGAGAACAAAAAAAAAAAAAAAAAAAAAAAAAGGTAAATGAAAACAATAAAAGCCCCTACGTAAACATACACACACACACACACACATTGATGACACTCGACCAAATTTTACAGCTGTCATGTATTTGCCAAAGTGTCTGATGGGTTGACACAGAAAAAAATCACTCTTCCCTTGTTCTTGCAAAATAAACTGTGTTGTGTTGTTTTTTTTTTTGCGACGAATCTAAAAAAATTTGCTGATTTCACATCACTTAATTCATGTTGAAATTCATTTCTTTCTTATGATTCAGTATCAAACAATTAAACTTTCTATTATCAAACTATCAACACATTTTCACAGCAAAAAAAAAAAGACATTTGTCTATTATTTAGAACATCTCTATTTAGGTAAATAAATACAAAAAAAAAAAAAAAAAAAAATAAAAATATATATATCGACTATAAATAGTTACCCAAATGTCGTTTCAATTCAGCCATCTTTGACAAACTAATCACGATTCAACAGAATATGAACGAACGAAACAGCGCGAAACAGCGTCATCACAGCACAGCACAATACTTATACGTCAAATAAGAATATGACACAATCACGCTGATCTAATAACTCTCAGTATTTGTCGTTACGATAATTTTAACATTATACATTATTCTATACAAACTATTAAATAGCACAATTCGCACATTTTGGCTACGTGGAATTTGTTGATGATTTTTTTGTTTTTTTTTTTTATCAATATTGAAATCAAATTTCATGGAAAAATCATTGAAGAATTGCATGATTTTATTCTGACTTTGCAATAAATGTATATGAAAATTGAATGTTTTTATTTCCGATTTGAATGTTTATTCAAAGTTTTTGACATTTGGGTTTGTGTATTGGATTTAAAGTACTTAAATTAAGTTTTAAGTATAAAAATTGATTTGAATCTGAAATAATAATTTCAATGTAAAAACGTTAAATTTCTCACTCAAGTAGATTTGCTTTTTCGTTTTATTAAAGGATTACTCATTTGTTCTAATATTCTTTTTATCAATATTAAAACTAAATGAGAACGAAGCACAGAAAAAAATGAGAATACGAATCAATTCGCCATTTTGATACTGTTATCGGATTCGCCTTGATTTTGATAGTTATATATGATACACAAAACCAGCTGTTATTCTTTTTAATTCCAATTCGAATTTTACACTTCGACAAATTAACGTAATTTTGATTAAATTTATTGACGCGCAAAAGAAAAGAGCAATAAAAAGTCTATTTGAGAAAAAATCTAGACAAATGTTATAATCATTGAATAAATAAAAATATTGAATACTTTGTTTACAGTTAATTATTTGAGTTTTGGTTGAAATTTATGATAGTATGGTTGATGTTCCAACTGAATTGATAAGCATATATGATTGCAAACACACACACACAAAGAGAGAGAGAGAGAGAGAGAGAGAGAGAGAGAGAGAGAGAGAGAGAGAGAGAGAGAGAGAGAGAGAGAGAGAGAGAGAGAGAGAGAGAGAGAGAGAGAGAGAGAGAGAGAGAGAAAGAGGGAGAGAAAGAGAGAGAGAAAGAGGGAGAGAGAGATTCACTTTAAAATGTTTGTTATTGATTTGAGCTCCCAAGCTTTGAAATTGAAAAATGCGTTGAAATTCGTTTTCATTTTATCAATCGATTTGTGTTGCTCACGTAATTTCAATTTAAAAAAGATAATTTTTTTTTTAATAAAAAAAAAATGGAAAAAATTGCTAAACTTGATCCGGTTTAAATTCAAATCGTCCAAATTCCAATTTACCCTTGATATCACCATGCTCAGTAAAGTTGACTGAAGTAATGAATACGATGTAATTAAAGATAGCAACGTCAGTGATAAAGAACAACAATCATTCCAAATGAAATAGAGTGAAATGCTTGATTTCAGAAAATGATTGAGTAAAAAAAGCTCAAAAAGCTAAACTTTAATTTTAAGTTTAAGGCAATTGGTTCATGGTGGTTGTACAGTACAGTAAAAGAAGTTCGAAATAAAAGCAATTACAACGATGTAATAAATGAAATGAATATAATGTTAAACATGTTGCTATTACTTTTTCTCCTGCAAAAATTGAACATTTTTGATTAAAAAATATTCACTAAAAATATCAAAATTATCTCAAATGTTAATAAATAAGATGAATTTGATAAAGTGAACTAATAATGTTGCCACAGATGTTTTGAACAATTTGGGGTACAACGTGTTGAATTCATTTGCCAAAAAAAAAAAAAAAAAAATCTTCTTTTTTTTTTGTGAAAAAATAGATTAGAAATTAATAGAGTCATTAAACGAATCAAAGCAGTCGAAAATACTAAAGAGCATTCAAAGTGACCATGCACACAAAAAAGTCAATGACTGAGCATAAAATGAACAATAAAGAGAATTTTCGTGAAAAACTATTTGAAAATAGAATGCATCAATGCACAATGGGAGACAGTCTTAAATTGAGCAATACCGGTTGTTACATTTCTTTGATTCCACTGTTCAATTATTTTTTGCATGATTCTATGATTTTTCAAGCAAAAAATATTTCATCTATATTAAATAAATCATTCAAAACAGACTCTTAATACACCTAGCGATGAATTATTCAAATAAATATCTATAAGAAATGGAATGTTAATTGAAAGAGAAGAAAAAAATATGATGTCAAAATGAAGGAAAAAAAAAAAATAAACTGTTTCCAAAATGATCGGAATCTGTGAAAAATAACATAATCTTCTTAAGCATCACAACATAAAAAAGAAAGTAAGTGGCACCGATTTTATTATGAAAGATCCTTGAACCAAAAAAAAAAAACGGGCTTGAAAGAAGTGAATAAAAAAATACTACCATAGGAAGTCTCTAAACGTTATTTTTTTATCATTTTCAAGCAACAACAATCATCATCAATTAAGCATGTGACTTCCTAACCAAAATGCTTTAGTGATAACTACGTGCTTCGAAACGATGATTTTCTTTTTTTTTTTACCCACAATGCGTAGGATGGTAAGCTTACAGTCATATTGTAGAATAGAACAGAAAGTTTTCATTCGGTGTGAACGTGAATGTGTGCATGTGTATTCATCTCCATTCACTAAAACTAAATGCGATTTTAACGATTTCTATGTGAACGAGCGGTATTTTATGTGAAATCGCATTAGAATTCAACTATGCGGAAAAGTTCAATTTGTACATTTTCAATATAGAATACGATACATTGGGCAAAATGCTGCGCGAAATGTTACACGAATGATTGTCGAACGACATACAAACGACGAGTATCATCTCTTTTTCACTTTTGCTCATTTTATTTCTCGCTCACTCTCTTACTCACTCTCTCTCTCTCACACTCTCACTCTCTTATTCTCTCTCTTGCTCTCTCTCACTCTCTCTCTCTCTCTCTTACTCTCTTTCATTCTCTCTTTCGCTCTCTCTCTCTCTCTCTCTCTCGTTCAATGAAAGCGACTCTCTGAATGATAACGATAGACGAATCAAGACTTATACAAAAGAACAAGCCAACTGACAACATCAAATTTCTCAATAATTAAATCCATAAAATTGTTGCTATTTGTTTAAAACAGACGCGTATTGTGTAATACACATAATGCGGTTGTTAAGTTTATAACTAAAATGTTCCAAAGAATGAAAATAAACACATTGTTTGATTGAACATATTGATGGTATGAGGTAAAAAATACCCATTTTCCATGCTTAACCTATCCCGCAACACACATTTTCTACTTTACATACATTCAAATATGTACATTGAGTGTGGATGTTGTAGTGGGTGTGGGTGTATGTGTGTGTGTGTGTGTGTGTGTGTGCGTATGAGCATGCATAAGAGAGCAACCACCAAAGAGGAATACATGATATACGTATAAATGGACCGGAATCGCTGCTGTAACGTGTTCGTTTTATTTCAACCCTATAAAGATGTTAAATATACGTATGATTGCCATAAATATATAAAGAGAAAGTTTCTCTCTCTCTCTCTCTCACTCTGTGCGTCACCCTCACTCTCACTCACTAACTTGCTCTCTATCTCTTTGTGTATTTTGTTTCATTTCAATTTTTTTTCCTCTCTCCTTGTTCATTTTTTATCTTCATTCTGTTTTTTTTCTTCGTTCGTTCATTCTCAATGGAATGGCATTTGCGTAAATCAAAAATCACTCACCGTTAGAAGCGGATCAAATACACACTGAAAAAAAAAAAAATCAGAGGATAGAACATGCAAAAAAAAAGAGAAAAAAACGAATAATGAAAGAAAAGAAAATTCTTATACTGTAATGATGAATTATTTATAAAATATAAATCAATGAGCATGGCGACATTGTGTCATAAGCATATTTTCTTTGCCAATATATCTTAATATATGACGAATGGATGTGCGTATGAATGAAAAAAAAAAAAAAAAAAGTGAAATCTGCACGATTTTCGGCTTGCCAATTCGTTGATAAGAGCAATGTGTGATACAACCAAAAATAGATGAAAACAAGGTGGCAACAACAATAACAATAGCATACAAAAAAAAATTGAAGTCTGTCCTTTGCTTTTTCGTAACAGCACAGGGAATGGTTTGAAAAAAGAACAAAAAAAAAAAAACATAAAATCAGGTTAAGTAAAAAGGCAAAATAATTACACAAACAGTAGTAGTATATACATTTATTTCTCCATTCATTCTTATGTGAATTAGCAATAAGTATACACATGTGTGTTGCAAATAAAAAGCCATAAAACACTGGTAACGAGTAACAGGATCAATTAAATCTTCGACAATATGTAAAACACAGGCACATTATTATTGGAATGAATGCATTGAGTATAAGGGATTTAATGAATGTTTTTATTTTTTTTGTTTTGTTTTGTTTTGTTTTGTTTCATGGGTTGTTGTTTTGTATTTCAAAAACGATGAATCGTTGATGTCGATAGCAATGATGATAATGGTGATGATGATAATGATGCCCGATTTATTATCTCGGCAATAATTTTATGAGGAAAAAAGCTTTCACTGTCATTTTTTTTTCTTTTTTTATATTTATTAATTTAATGTGCATGTTCACAAGACAAAAAAAGGAAATCAATTGAAAAATTACAGTAAGATCTGGGATGAATGAATTTGCATAATAATTTGTGTTTTTAATTCAATAAGCAACTTTTCAGCATAATGAACAACGAAAAAATCATTAGATTATAACCATAAGATGTAATTTGTGAAGAAGCAATTGCATGGGCATCATCATTGTTGCCACAATTATAATAAAAATTCATTCCATTTGTTTGTTGTGTGGCAAATTTAAAATATCGAACATTTTTTATATTTCGTTCGAATGTTTCCATCATTTTTTCATTGTTGCGATAAATTTCAATCGAACCACCTAAGAAGAAACAAAGAATCAACAAAAAGAAAACAATAATGAATTGAATTATTATATTCGTGCATGAAATATGAACTGTGTAAATCATAATGAAAAAGAAAAGACAATGGCACATCGCATTATTTTCCATTTTCATCATCAACACAACCCACAACCACCACCCCCCAATTTCCACGCAATGCTTACTTGGAATAGCTTTGATTTGAAACTGAACTGGTTCATTCTCCGATAGAATATTTTCTATTTTGATATCACGTAATATTTTCCGTTGATATCGAACAATGATTTTTGTATTATGAAATGCTCCAATTACTGAAAATACAACAATTACTTAATATAAGAAATGGATGATTTGCTAAAAATACAATTTTACGCTACGTTTTAGTATTATATTACTACACAACGTAGTAAACAGAAATACATTTTGTGCGAGCACATGCGAAAAAAGAAAATATGTGCAAACGAGAAATAATTGTTGAGGCAAATCAAGTGAGAAATAACAAATCGTTCTTGATTTTATTTTTTTTTTCTCTCTTTCTCACCCTCTTTCTCTCTTTCTATTTCTCACTCTCTCTCTCCCCCTCTCTCTCTCTCTCTCCCCCCCTCTCTCTCTCTCTATTTCTCACTCCTCTCTCTCTCTCTCTCTCTCTCTCTCTCTCTCTCTCTAGCATTTTCTGTTATTTTTGTTCGTTTTTATTTAACTTACGAAAATCATAAACTCCATCCGCATTTTGATTTGGATTGACAACGGGCGATAAATGAACATGACAATCTTGGGAACCAATCACATAAAACTCCAACAATAAATTGGTTGTATTGTATGATGACATCTTGGTGAATTCGTGAGATACGGTACTGTTTGTGAACACATTTTTGCAATGGCGTAAATCTAATAGATTGTGAGATTATTTTTTTTTTTTTTTTTTTTGGGGGGGGGGGGAAATTAAATGTAATGGAAAAATTCCAAATCAAACAAATCTGATGAAATACACACATAGAGAATGTGACACACACACACACACACACAAAAACAAAAACAAAAACAAAAACATACACTTGATGCGAGTTATAATTGGTTTTAATTGATTACATACGACAAAATTGTGGATCGATATTAGCACATTCATCAACAGTCTCGACTGACTCGATAGCGATGGCCAAAATTGAATTTGTATGGTAGAAAAATATGCTTGCCAATGCATAAAAATAAAACACTTTCAATGACATGATTGATATTGTAACTGAATTTAACAAACGATCAACTAATAATATTTATAATAAAATTTTACGCAAATAAATTGGGTGACATAAATTGGAACATTATTTTGAGTTTTTAGTCAATACATCAATTGATTTGTATCGAAAACTTACTTAATATTGATTATCTTACTATCACAAAATATACATAAATTTTTTGTTATTTCAGTGCAATTGATGAGATAAGATTTTAACAAAGAAATTGTCGCATTGCGTTTGAAATGGAACGTGTCACCAATTCAATCAAATGCTATTGTCCGCTGTGTTATGAGATTCTATCTTTCAACATCGATTTTACTTTCCGTTCATGCTCTTCATTTCTCTTTCTCTCTCTCTCTCCCTCTCTCTCTCTCTTCTCTCTCTCTTCTCTCTCTCTTTCTCTCTCACCCTCTCTCTCTTCTCGCTCACTCTCATCTCACTCTCTCTCTCTCTCTCTCTCTCTCATCTCTTTCTTCTCTCTTTTCTTCCTCTTCTTTCTCTTCTCTCTCTTCTCTCTGTCACCTCTCTCTCTCGCTCTATTTTTCTCGTCTCTGTTTCTCTCCCTGTTCCACTCTCTTTCTCAATTTTTCTGTCTCGTTGCCGCTACTCCATCTTATACATTTTACATGCACATTTGTTTCATTCCTTTTGACAACATTATACGTGATGAAATACAAACAAAATACGAAATCAGATCCAGCCAGACAAACATGCAGACGAAAACAGATTATAGGAAAGATTTTGATTTGTTGATTCATTTTATTTTTCGTCTCTTTTTGACACTTCGAACGCAGCAAACAACAAATAACTACAATGCAACATTCTTAAGATGCTCTTATCATTCATTCTTTTGCAAAAATCAATTTCTCATCTAACTGTAGTGTGTCTGTAATGTATGTCATAAACACAGCTGAATATCAGGTAAAGAAAGATGGTACGAGAAATATGAAGGATGTGCCAAAAAGAGAGAGGGAGAGAGAAAGAGAGAAAGAGAAAGAAAGAGAGAGAGAGAGAGAGAGAGAGAAAGAAGAAAGCGACAGCGTCAATACGCACATGTATAGAAATCAACCTCATGCTGTAAGTTGCAATACCGTGTAATTTTTTTTTCACACTTTTGATACAAGGCAAAATCGATTGCAATACTTTTTGAAATTCAAAAATAACAAATTTGAATTCCAACTATTCTCACATGTCTATGTCCTATTTTTATCTACGTTTGTCAGTTTAATCTGACATGAATTGAGAAAAATCCCCCAAAAACAAACAATTAGAAAACGAATTAACTCGCCATTTTGGCGCTGTTATCGTATTCACTGTATTTGAGGTTTCATCAAAATGTTATACAAAAGTATTAATTTTCTCATCCAATTTAAGTCGAACGAAGTAAGATAAAATGAAAATTAATGATGCAATTTTATTTAAAGAAATTATCCTTTATTTTCATCGTTTTCCATCAATTCAATATTTGCTCAAATTTCATTTAAGGTGTTGATTGACAACTGAATTTTTGCTTTTAATAACGCAGATTGACTTTGAAGTCATTATTCCTTCTTAGAATAGTAAATACTAAAAAGTGAATTAACACGTATGAGTGAAAGTATGTCCCAGAATTTCAGATCGGTATCTAAATGACTTATTTGTTTTCGATAATTTGGATGCTGTTGGAGACAGGACTTGAGACACTGGTGGTATATCATTTTTTCATCAACAGAACTTTTTGTCAGTTTTCTTGCCGTGATAAATGTGTGGCAAACCACACAAATTGTGGTCCAAAGACCACACTCCGTGTTGTTCGTCAATAGCATGCTTTGAGCTCTATAGATAAATTGTGAAGGCTTGCAGCTTCATCATTGATTCTTCAAAACTTATTTTATCATCTTTTATTCATGAAAAATAGAAAAAATATTTTTTTTGTTTTTTTTTTTTGTATTGAAAGCACTGAAGATATCTGATATATATCTTGTTTTTATTGCCTATGAAATTAATTTGATTAATAGATCACAAGGCAGACAGAAATAATCAGCGAAATTCCAGAAATAATCGGCGGCGTCAAAATTGTATTCATTGTAGCAACGAAAGTTAAACAAGACCACAAATGATATCAAAACAAGCCATAGTATCTTCACCATTGTTGATAAATAAGGTTTGTGAATGGCTCACTGAATTAGAACGAAAGACGAATGGAACGGGCTTGCGACTAATGTATAAAAAAATGTACTGAAAATTAAAATACCTTTAGTAAAATAATGAAAAAAAAAATGCAAGAAAAAAAGAGTAAGTAAATTCTTGGAAACCGTTGGATTTATTTTATAAAACGAATTAAATTTGACAAAAAACATATTATTGGTAATTAAGAAACGAAAAGAAAATGTAATGTATGAAAAATAAATGCCTGAAACAAGAGAGAATAACAACTATTCGTTTTATTATTAGACGGAAATCTTTAAATAAATTGATCTACGTACAACAACAATAACAACAACATCAACAGCAGCAAAATGAACACACAGCCATTATACCATTGTACATTCGTTGAAATATTTTCAACCATTTGTCAAATGTGTCACATCAGAATACAGAACAATAACATGTGTTATTTCAGAAATGGTTGCTTTAATTAACTAATCAAAATTAATGAGTTTGAGAGGTATAAAACAATTACATTTCACAAATGCCATCCGAGTTGTTTTATTGACGGAATTTCAAATGAATCGGCTTAAATGTTAAATCATTTCACATATATACAAATACATATTTTCAGTTCCATCAACCAGTGCGCTACAGATTCGTATGGTTTCTTTTTTTCATCACTGCCTCCATCTCTGTTTATCTCACTCACTACGTATCACATTCACTCTCGTACTCTCTCACAATTTCGCACTATCTCACACTCACTCTCTCACGCTCATTCTCTTTCTATCTATTTCTATCGTTCTCTCTCTCCCTATCTCTCATTCTCTTTTTCTCTCCCTCTCTCTCTCTCTCTCTCGTTCTCTCTCGTTCTCTCTCGTTCTCTCTCGTTCTCTCTTTCTTTCCCTCTCTCTCTCTCTCCCTCTCTCTCTCTCTCCCCATCTCTCTCTCTCTTTCTTCTGTATCATTGTGTCTTTCGCTCCGTTGTCATCATTGTTTTCTATTGTACACTCGACACCATTACCAAATCGGCTCCCCGCATGTTCATTGTAAAATAAATCCCGTCCCGTCAATGTGGGTGCACTTATAAGTAAATCGACTTTTGATTTTGTTTAATTAAGCGAACGCATACTTTCATGCTCACCCCTTTTCAATTTGCATTTGTCTCTATATCTCTTTCATTCTGTATCATTATCGTTCGCGCGAATAACGATTCCATTGTCATTTTAACAATTCCGTTTGTATTTTGTTTCATTGGTTGATTCGTAAAATGAAAGTATCGCTGATTCTGTGCTATTTTTGTTTTTTTTTTTTCTTTTTTCTTTTTTTTTTTTTTGTTCATTCTTGTTCTCTTTCTTGTCCTATTTATTTTTTCAGTTTATGTATTAAAAAAAGAAACATACAGTCCTTTGACGATTCCTTTTGTATTGATCAACTGCGTCAATAGAAGATAAAATAAAATCGGAGATGGTAAAATTGTTATGAAAAGGGAATCGAATGGAAGACAGTTGTACGGCTATTGTCAAAAAGTTGTATGAATAAAAAAAAAAAAAAGCTTTTTATTCTCTCATTTGTTTGTTTTTTTTTTCCTTCTTTTTTTTTCTTTAGTATGTCAAAACTATTACAAATTTTCTCGTCTTTTGAATATTTTAAGCATTGAATATCAGCCCATAACGGATTTAACAGACGTGTCGACGTGGCTACAATTGTAGAAAAATTGAACTTCCGAGTTTTCAAACCCTGAAAAACTGATGTATTGAATAGGCAATGGATTCTCTTCAAGAACGGCGATTATTGGCTGTGACTTGAGCTTTTCCGTATACAATCGAATGTTGCCACCTAAAATGAAGTGAAAGAAAAACGAAAGAAAGAGAAAGAGAGAGAAAGAGAGAGAGAAAAAAAAAGTAAAAAAAAGACGCACATATAAGAAAAGCGTAAAGTAAATAAAGAGAATGAGAGTAAAATGGTGAACGGAGAATGTGTGCAATGTTAAAATGGATGGAAATGGGATTTGAGAATTTGTTCAATACATAGAGACTGAGTACTTGGATATACATGTATATATTATTTCACTTCTTCTTCTTCTTCTTCTTTGATACATACTGTTTGCAATTTCCAAGAGCATTTTCGTCGGTTTCTCCTGATTGATTATACGGCTTTCATATGCTTCAGTCAAGACATTGGCACCTTTTTTCTTTCTTATAACAATCCTCTGTAATAGTAAAATCGATAGAACACTTTTATTCCAAACGTTTATGTACATTGCGAAAAAAAAGAACAAAAAATAAAAAAGTAAACCAACAAACACATTTATTGCAATGCAATATGCGAAAATGCAATTGAAAATTGGACAAAAGCAAAGGACGCTTGCATTCAATAGCAATTCGATAAAATTTGCAGTTCAGTTAATTCAATTGCATTTAGCATATACGTATATAGGCTGTGTGCATTGTGGCAAACATTTAGTATGTCAACTATGTCACGTTCAGACTTAACAATGTCTAATGATTTAAAATGGTTTTGGTAACTTAACTCGTTGCTCCAGCCGCCAATCACTAATGTGAAAATTCAACGACAAAAAAAAAAAAAGAAGAGAAAATGAAAAGAAACAATTTATTGGAATTTTGTTTTTTGTTTTTTTTTTTTTTTTTTTCTTGAATTTTGGAAAATTTCCAAATAAAAGGAGAGAAAAAATCGATTTAGTTGTGAAATTACATTGAGCGATAAAATGAATGAAATACAAAAACAAATATTTACCAAATTCATAAAGAAAATCTCTTTCGTAATTTGGATGATCGCTTGTTGTAAGTAAAATGTTTGCATCTCGTGCACCTTGAATATAAATAATCATTCGCAAAATATAGCCATCCGGTTGTGAATTTTTAATGTCACTTATTTTGACAAAGTGACGATAGTCATAGTCTGAAATTGAATAGTAGCCGCATTTTGTGACGAGGACTATAATAATGATGTGATGAATATACGATTCGATAGAAAGCAAAAAAGAAAAAAAAAAAAAAAAACAAACAAATATAGAAAATGAGAAGAAGAAAACAAAACAAGACATTTGTTAAATAAATTGATTGCGGTTTTCTTGACATTCATGTATAACAATTGAATGTTTATCGCGCACATACAATTTCTCAAATCAACAGATGCTGGAACATCTCTGGCCAATAATGGATGATCGGTTGTATCAAAAACAGCATCGGGTGTAGCAAAACTGAATGAACAATTAAAATAGAATTTTACAAGATTTGAATTATATGATCCAAAGCTTATATATTCAACGGGCAATGGTTCTGGATCTTCAGCTTCGGCCAATAATTGAAATGAATGTGTATCTTCTTTTCGGAAAATTCGAATATCACCACCTATCGAGAAACAATGACAATTTTCATCAATAAATACAATTAAATTTGATGAAAAATTCATATTTTCATAAAATTCAATTTAAAATTAAAAGATAAAGCAAAGAATGCATAAATTGCGAAGAGAAATAAAATATATAGCAAACTGTACGTGTGGTAATTTGAATCAAAAAAGCAATCCATTTGTCAGGCACTAATAAATCAACCAGTTGAACTTCACGCAATACATTGGCACCCTGTTTTCGTCGAACGATTACACGTTGATTTGCCCATCCACCGATAACTGTATGACACAGCAAATGAAAATGATGAATATAAAAAGAAAAAAAAAAGAAAAAAAAAAAGAAATAAACATGAAACGAATGAAAAAAGAAAAATCAAACAATAATTTTGTCACATTGTCAAAATTCGAAATTCGACAATCGAAATTTCGAATCTTTTCATAGACAAATGACTATTGAAAAAACATAAAAAAAAAAAAAAAAAAAAAAAAAATTATAAAGACACATATAGAGACAGAGATCGATAGAGAGAAAAGTGGTTGGATAAAGTGTTGTAAAAGTAGAAAATGTTACTGTTTATATGTATATAATTGAATATTTACGTATTTCATATTCGTTAGCTTCACGATTTGCCATGGGCACTGTTGTTAAAAGAACATGAGCATCACGTTCGCCTTGAATATAAAATGGGAAATTGATGATGTAGCCTTCTGAACGGATGCCAGTTAAATCAGTTATCTTGTAAAATTCTTTGTATTCATTTTCCGTTGCGTCAGCATATCGGCACAATTTCTTTATATCATCTTCTTGGTAAGCATTTTCACCCTCACAATTGTAAAAAAATTTGGCCAACGAATTGTCATACGAAGCAAAACCAAAATATTTTACTTGCAATACATTCTTATCCTCGGCCACAGCTAACGGCTCTTTTTGATATTCAATGAATACTTGGATTTTCCCCTCTGTAAAAACAAAACCGAAAAAAGAAAAAGAAAAAGAAAAAGGAAAAAAAAAAATTATATAAAGAACACCAATGAATGAATCAGAAAAACAACAAGAAGAAGATGAAGAGGTCGAAGAGGAAGAAGAAAAGGGAAAAATACGCACAACGCATACACAACGAAATATTTATCAGAAAATAAAAGACTTACATTGTGATAGAGATGAAAAGCAAATAAAAACAACAATAATGACAATAATAACAAGAACAATAACTACGACTATGACTATGACTACAATGATGACCACAATAACATTATCGACAAACACACAACCAAATCTTGATAAGACGCTATGAATTTTCGTCCTAATCAATTAGAAGGTAATGTGTAGCTGTTGAAGTGATAAAATGCCATTCGAATGTTGAAGCCATTATTATGAGCCTATATCAAAATCACTGACTTAAATTAGATTTTCAAGAATTATCTCTAGCTAATGCAGTGCTTGAACCAGCTGTTTCAACCTAATATAATAATGACAATTTGATCAAATAATGCATCATAAAAGGCGACTATCTTTGGCACACTCACTTATAAACACACACCCACCCAGCCATTAGAAGCACACATACTCACTTACATACAAATGAAATAAATGAACAAAAACATTACAGACAAAAGCCAGAAATGAAAACATTATAACATTTTGTCGATTTTTTTTATTTTAGACAAATGAAGCCAAATCAAACATACCAGTTGATATTTCGATAAGCAATTTCAGTGGGTCATCTTTTCGCAAAACATTAAAATTATATTCGACAGTCATGTCATAATCCTGCCGTTTTCTTCGAATCAATGTACGATTATTTGCCCATCCACCGACCACTAAATAGAAAGAAAAAAAAAACAAAACGAAAAAAATGTTGATTTGAGTTTATCAATTGAATTGTTACGTTGTTTTAAATTTTCAAAAGTACGAAATGACCAAATGAACAGAAACAATACAAAAGCAATGTCTCCATATGGGACAAAATCTACAAACATATTTCATAAACATTATCACGCGTCCAATTTGGCGTTTCAATGGGTGAAAAAACAATATGAGCATCGCGTGCTGCTAAAACATAGAATGGTATCCGCACAAGATATCCAGATGGCTGTAAATGTAAATTGAATTATATCCAAAAGCGAAAGAAATCGGAAAAAAAAGAAAATTATTAAAATTTATCATAACCATTTAAAATGAATGTAATTATTGTTTGTCTTTCACTCACTTGAATTCCGGGAATATCGCTGATTTTCATTAATTTTTTATAATCATAATTTTTCTCTTCACGTACTTTGCATTTTTTCGTCAATCCTATAGGAGATAATAGTAGATGAAAAAAAAAAAAAAAAACAGCCAGCCACACGAAAAGTACATTAGTGAGGGGAATTTTTTCCACTTTTTTTTTTTTTTTGGAATCATGAAGAAGAAACCTGTTCATATGTCTATGTCATTTTATTACTCACTGCAATATTTTTTCGCTCGTTCCCGAAATGTACCCTGTACCGCACCATACACTGATTCTGTCAGTAACAGCAGTACCACGAAATAGTTGAAAATATACCAGCAATTCATATTATATCGTCGATTGACTAAATTATTGCATGAAAATCAGACCCCCACAAGAAAAACTCGCACATACACACACACACATACACTCACGCACGTATTTTTCGAAATTATTTTGAGAGACAAAAAAAAATGCAACCGAATCAACTCAAATCCAAAAAAAAAATTAAATGAATTTAAATGAAAAAATTTTGAGACAAACAAATACCGATCAGTTTAACATGACCTACGACGCAAAACTGAAAACAAACTTGAATTCAGGGAAATACACAGAAGAAGAAGAAAAAAAAAAAAACAATAAACAAGATTCGTTCAGTTCATATAGTTCGAAGAAAGAAGAAGAAAAAAAAAAGAAGAAGAAGAATGAAGAGAGAAAAAAAAAATTATTAAGTAAGCAACACAAAGCGACAAATGAATAAGAAGAAGCAGTCAAGTGATGTACATAACAAGAACGGGAATAAACGGCAGTATTAAAAGATTTTTGTCATGTCTGTCAACAAATCAAACAGGTTGTGATTTTCCCAGTCGAAATGCTAATTTATAAAATGTTGATCGCACACACCAGCACCACCACCACCAACAACAACAACAGCAATAACAATGACGATGACAACGACAACAGCAAAAAATTATGAGATAGAAAGAAGCTATGACACAGAGTTTCGATTTTAAATGTATGTATACACTTACTCTAAGGTCGACTGGATGATAACGAACGACTGACTCTGTTTAACGTACATATAAATGCGTGCTGCCACTGCCCAATGGTGCTGCTATTTCGACTGGCTGTTGTTACTGATGATGTTGTTGTCGTTGTTGTTGTTATTGTTGATGCTGATGCTGTTGCTGCTGCTGCTGTTGTTGTTGTTGTTTATATTTCGTTCTTCTAATCAACGAACCTGACACGAATGTACCAAGATATAGGTAATCGGTCACATTTCGCCTGTATTATATTCCATTTCTCTCTCTCTCTCTCTCTCTCTCTCTCTCTCTCTCTCTCTCTCTCTCTCTGTCACACACACACACATGCATTCTCTCTGTTCATTCTTTTTCCCAATCTCATTCCACCATTCAATTAACACACAAAAACTAAATTGAATGGTTCTCGCTTGCAAGACACTGCGATTCAATATATAGTTGATTAGTGTACGTTACTGGTATATCATTCGGATTTATTTGGATGTCAGAGCAAGTCGTTTGTACAATTGACGGTTTTATCATGTTTGCTAATTCTGCGAATCGATTCCAATATCATATTTGAAATGAATTTAGTGAAACTTTATTCATTTTGAATTCATTAAGGCACGTTTAAAATGATGTCGAATCTATGCGGTCTAATACATTTTTCCTCTTATTTACTTGAGCATTTTCTGATGCGTTTTTCGCTATATTCTTTTCTAAATGATTTTTTTTTCCTCTTCTTCTTCTTCTTTTTTTTCTCTCTTTTCGTGTTTTTGTTTTTTTTTTTCTTTAATTTATTAAGTATTCATGTCATGAAAATCAATTTATGGGATCAACCTTCAATGTGAAATAAACGTTTTAGATCGTTTGAGCCAGCACTGAGCTGCATGCAATTTATACATACATACAAACAAACACATATACGGAGAGAGAGAGAGAGAGAGAAAGAGAGCGAGAGCGAGAGAAAGAGAGACAGAGAGAGAGAGAGAGAGAGAGAGAGAGCGAGAGAAAGAGAGACAGAGAAAGAAAGAGAGAGAGAGAAAGAGAGAGAAAGAGAACGATGGAGATGTGTGTAGTGTTTGTATATAGTCTCATCTTTTCGTTGAGATTCGATTTGAGTCTAGCTTACAGCGACAATCTTTGTTACAGTATCATCTGTCGCACGAATTGCAATTTCGATTTATAATTCACGGCATTTTTCTTCATTCATTCATTCGTTCGTTCGTTCGTTCTTTGGTTGGTTGGTTGGTTGGTTAGTTTTTTCGTTGATTTGGTACATGGCAGCATTGGTAGTTAGCTCATGAAAATAAATGGTCATACATTCGTAACATACACTTTTCCGTACTGAAAATCATATGCCATACACAGTTCATACAATATTTGGAGATATATTTAATCTATATTTCTACTTAAAATAACATGATTCACCTTTTCTTTTTTTAATAAACGAAGCAATCTATTTTCAAAATGCATACATAACTTATGTAATATGAGGTAATCAACACAAATGTATTTTATTATAAGAAACATTATGCGAGCGCATTTAGTTTTGACATTTAATTAAAATCAAGTAGTGTTAAAATAAACAAATTTCCACTAAAAAGGACTTCATTATCATATTTGAAATATCATTTCAATGTTAAGAATGTTATAATGTCAATTTGGTTAAATAATGTACAGAATTAAATGTTTTTTTATCAAATCCAAAATTTATATGAAATGAATTTATGTGCAAAGCATGTTTTCATTTAAAATTAGATAGGCAAACGACCTCGATTTACTCGAGGACATTCTTGTGTTTTGTATAGATTTTGATTTAGATGTGCGAATAAAGTGTCGCATGAAAGCGTTCCCCAGTTACATCACCGTATTTCGTGAAGCGGGAGAAGGAGGGGGGGGGGGGGGGAAGGCGAATACCACTTTAATAACATTATGTTATTGACAAAATTGTTTTGTAAAATGTTCTATCCAGCACGAATCCATCTCAATACTTTCCTATACAAAGTGGTTTAAAAGTGAAAAAAAAAAAAAATGCGCACTTCCGATGTTTGATTACATCTTCAAAGAATTTTTCATGCTAATCGAAGAAAAAACAAATGAAAATAATATGCCTCTGCAATATTATCTCTTTTAATAAAAAAAAAAAAAGAGAATACAAAATGAAAATTATCAAATGGATCTATATTCAATATGAACCGAAATAAAATGATCATTTACAAACGATTCAAATTTTTTTTTTTTCTTTTTAAGAAAAACACGAACATTTATTGCATATTTTCAACTTGTTTAGTCAATAATATCGATTGATATAAATTTTATTTGGTGCAAAATTTCAGAAATGACTTACACTCATTAAAATTAATTTGATAGGCATGGTCGTTTTGGGATTGCCAATACTAAACAGTCGATTGGATTTTGTTTCGAATTTCCTTTGGAAATATTTTTGAAATTCATAAAAATAATCGAATAATAATGATGCTGCTCATTTTATTCAGCAACACTGTCATGCAACATGACAACGGAATAAAATGTGAGCGAGCAAGCAAGCAAGCAAGCAAGCCAGCCAGCCAGCCAGCCAGCCAACCAACCCGCCACAGTCGATTGAAATGTAAAATCGAAAAACGTTTGATGTAGACTAACAATTTGATATCGGTTGATTTGCATATTCCAATGTTGTCTATTCAACATTTATATTCGGTGCATGGGGTGATTTTTATATTTTTTTTTTTTTTTTTTTGTTCGTTTGTTCGTGTGATGTATTATGCGGGAAAATGTATCGGTTTTTAGAGAACAGCGTACACCAAATTACCTACACAATTTTCAAATACAAAAATTTCCAAAACATAAAAATGTTTCAACATTCAAAACGGTATCCATTTGAGAAATATTCAATGGATCCGGTTTTAAAATTGTATCGTTAGTGAATATTTGAAAAATTTCTTAAATTGGATACTTCTTTTTTTGACTGCTTTGAAATATGAAAAAAAAAAAGTTGTCTATCTTTAATCTATCGTTGAGAAAACAAGCAGAGAGAGAGAGAAAAAAAAAGAAGAATATGATTGACTGGTGGAAGGGGACATTAAATGTTGTTAGTTTAATCATCCACTTGCAATGGCAATAAAAACTTTTTGTGCATAGATACAACCGAAGTATTACCCATAAATTTTTCCCATTTTTGTGGCCCGATTGTTTTTTTTTTTTGCGTTTTTTTTTTTTTTCATTCTTCCGTTCAGCCATGAGTCTTTCTAGCCATTGGATATATGTATAAGTAGCGTTATCGCGTCAACGTTGCTGTCGATATTTGTAGCTCTGTGTAAACGATTTAAAATGATGAAACAACATCCTAATTCATGTGAACAGAATTTTAATTTAGTAAACTTGATCGATTTTCATGTGGATGAAGCACGGAAGCGATGAAACAAAGAGAAAAAAAAAATTATTTTATCAATTCATGATGTTGACATAAATTTGATCAATTTGCATTTGAGTGGCTGCGATAAACAGTGCGTGAAAAGCTAAAAAAAAAAAAAAATAAACGCACGAACGAAAAAGAGCGAGAGAAAAAGCTGGAGAAAGACCTAGTGAAAGTTTGAAAGAGATGAAGAGAGAGAGAGGGAGGAAGAGAGAGAGAGGGAGATAGAGAAATGAAAATGAAAACGCATAAGTTTGAGTGGACCTAGCGAGGGATACTATTGATTTATTTAGATTTTATGTATCGTCGAAAATCATAAATCTTGACAAATATTTTCTGGGACTGTTTTCCATAAATAGAACAAATTTTTAACTCAAAGAGAGAGAGTGTGTGTGAGATAGAAAGAGAGAGAGAGAGAGAGAGAGAGTGAGAGTGAGAGAGAGAGTGAGAGTGAGAGAGAGAGTGAGAGAGATAGAGAGAGTGAGAGAGAGAGAGAGAGTGAGAGAGATAGAGAGAGTGAGAGAGATAGAGAGAGTGAGAGAGAGTGAGAGAGAGTGAGAGAGAGTGAGAGAGAGAGAGAGAGAAATTGAAAGAGAGAAACCAAACGAATTGAATATGTAAACAGTGCGTAAAGCGCGTTATTACAGTCCTTCTCACCCGAAAAGTAAACGATGATATACAGATAACTGGTAAGTCAACTACTAAAACTTTGTGTGCTGTTTTTCTTCATTTTTCGTACATTTGCTAAGCAAAAATTCGCATTGCACAGCATAAACATTTACAAAATAATTTGAGATAAAGAGAAAAAGAGAAATAGATTGGAAAAGAGAGAGAGAGAGAGAGAGAGAGAGAGAGAGAGAGAGAGAGAGAGTGAAAGAGAGAGAGAGAGAGAGAGAGAGAGAGAGAGAGATAGAGATAGAGATGGAGATTGTAGAGAATGTGAGAGATTTTCAACAGTATGTAATTCGGGCTTTACTGTTTCGTTTGCTGTAACAAATATTTAAACGAGATTGCGTTGTATAGCATGAGCTTACTTGTGTTCACATAATATTGTTTTCAGCTTCTTTAAGAACTTCGACTTTATTTTTCTTTTTTGTTTCAGACAATCATGGTTTTTTTTTTCTCTCTATTTTTCTTCATTTTTTTTTTCGTCACTTAGTCGTTGGTTTTCATCAAGTATTGGACAAGATATTGTACATTTCATTGTATAAATATGTCTAATTTGATAAAGATGTGAGTTGTTGGAAATAAAAATTAGTTGAAAAAAAAAAAACAATCCACACAGACACACAATACACATACACAATAGCAAAGCTGAAACACTTGAATGTGCTTCGAATATGATTTGATGTAATGTAAGATATCTGTAAATTGTGAACATTGTTTCATTATTTATATTGCTATTTGGCAAAAACATATTTTCATGTTCAACAACACATCAACGACTTCATTTCTTTAATCCTATTATTATTCTCATCGTTGCATTTCTTCATTTAGTTGATCACATTTTGGATCAAATATGTTGTAATCAATGAAGAATGCTTTTGTGAAGTAGCGAATAGAATCATAGCATCAACATTGTTTATAAGTCATCAAAATATTGATCTCAATCTATACTTGAGTTTATTTCATAGCAAAATTTTAATGTCGATCGAATTTAATGAACACAGCAAACAAAGGAAACCTTTTCTCAATATTATATCCACTAAACACAATGTCTATTGAATTCAGTATGTCTCGCAAATATTTCGAAACATAATCAAATGGAAATAGTTGTTGTCATAATATTACAATGCTTTTGTTACTGTTTTGTATGAAACATATTTACACACACACACACACACACACACCACATGATGAAAAATGTTATATTGATAACGTGGAATTGATAAAATGCATTTAACCACACAGAAAGACACGCACACATCAATCCTCCCTCTCTTTCTCCCTCTTTCTCTCACTCACTCTCACTCTCTCTCTCTCTCTCTCTCGCTATCTATCTCTACCCGATATTTTATGTGAGGTGTGCGTGTATGCGTGGGCCTGTTTAGCTCTTTGTCTCTCTTCCTTAAAATTTCCAAACCATCCCCAGCTGAGTAATACACGGTTTGATGATTCTACAATAAGCCATTCTGGGTGCGCTCTTGCTATATGGCATCAATTTGTAGCAAATGTACTTAAATGTTATCTATACACCTTGGGTCCATATCATCCATACAATATGCCAACTTGGAAAACAATTTCCAATAAAATTTCATTGTCTTTTGCTCGTTCGTTCGCTATCTCTATTTCGCTTTCTTCCTTTCTCCCTCTCTCTCTCTCTCTGTCTTCTCCCATTCGATCCCATCCCATCCTCACCTTTTCTCTCAGAATTTTTTTTTTTCTCTATTTTTCTCTGTCTCATTGTGCTTTTTCTTTCTTTCCTTCTCATTCTCATTTTGATTCTTTTCCTTCCTTTGCTCTATCCATTCCTCCATTCTGCCTCCATTCCTCCCAGAACAGATGGAATGGGAAAAAAAGAAGAAAAAAAAGGTATCGCATTGATGAGGCACATTGAAGTATTAGTCAATGTTCATAAAAAGAAACCACAAGGAATTGGTATTGCGTTGTGCGATAGATATACAGATAAAAATCAATAAGTTTTTGTCAACACAAGTATTATGAGTCGTATGAATTTTTATTAAATGTGAATATTTTGTTGTAGTTGTTGTTGCTGATGTCATTTTTTTTTTTCTTTTTAGTTCCCTATACATTCAGTTGCAAATGGATAGTCAAGATGAAATGGCCTCTCAAATGGGAAATTTGTATTGATTAAAAGAAAATTTGGTCAAAATGTATAAAAAATAATAAAAAAAAAAAAAGAAAAAAAATACCCTCCCCCATCGAGTATCGAATATATTTTTATCATTAATTTTTCCCAAACCATTTTCCATAAAATCCTTATCGAAATAAAAATAAAAACATTGGAATTGAATTCGGTTTGGTAAAAATCAGCAATCGTTGATTTCAATTTCTCTCACTCTTCGATCAATCTTCAGAAATTTAAACCATTTCTCATCAAATTAAGAGCCATTATCTCTTATTGGTATTGCTTTTTCATTCAATATCATTTGTGATGTGTTTTTGATTTCAATTACAATGCCATGTGATGAAAATGGGGTTTTTTTTTTCTCTCCATCTTCTTCTTTTCCATTTATTTTTGAATTGTCGTAAAATGAATACGAAAAAAAAAAATGCAAATGCATACATTATAAATTGTATTGACAGTTGAGTTTCCATATGACAATAATATAGAAAAACCGAGAGGAAAAAACGAAAAAAATTGTTGAAGCAAAAAAAAAAAAAAAAAAAAATATATAGAAGAAAAACACGCAGACAATGCAAAGTTCAATTTCTATCGTATCCATATCCTCATGTAAAATGTCCTCACATACAAGATTCAAGCTCAACGCAAGAGACACAATTTACGGTAGCACGGATTCGTATTTGAACTTAAGTGAATTTTATGGATTTATCTAGAAATGAATTGTCATATAGAAAAATATTGCGTACAGTCGTACATACGCGAATAGATGGAATTCATATAAAATTGAGTGTTTGAGTGTTTGCGAATATTACAAATGTGGCTTTGGTATAAACGTCATCATGATCCATCTGGTTGAATGAATTGCAAAATGCCTATATCAAGAGTTTTTTTTATGCCTTCTTCTCTCTATTCTTGCTTGTTCATCACTTTTCTCTTCATTTTTTTTATGCGATGTATGTGATTGTGTATATGCCTTGAACCAATTGTATTGTGTGGCTGTGAAACAACCAACAACACACTCGCTTACTAGCAATCATTTCATTCATATATAGAGTTATGTATATATATGTAATCGATACATTTTGGTTAAGGTGAGCATGATAAAATTCATGCAAACCATTAGGAAAACACAACTGTTTGACAGCTTCTGCCACTGAATCGGCTTATCTTGAATGCGAACTGAATACAACATCTTTTTTTTTTATTGTTGTTTATTTTTAGAATTGAATAAATTTTTGAATTTAGCATTCAGATTGACGAATATAAGTCGTTGATTGGGTGTTAGTTTTATGTAGTTGACAATCATATTTTCATTTTTTTGCTCTTAGTAGAAAAGGTTATTTGGTTGAAGGTAAGTTTTGAATATTTTTTTTTTCTTTCTTTTTTTTCTTTCTTTCCAAACTTAACCCTTTGCAATTGTTCTGTCTTTTGACTATTCAGACAGGATATTATGGGCACACATATTTACCTTCATTGACTTTGGAAAAGCTTTCACACTAAAAGAAAAGAAACGCATAGAGAGACGGACAAAGAATGAAAGAAAATGAAAATGAGACACAAAGAGAGTGAGAGGGAGATAGAGAGAGAGAGAGAGAGAGAGAGAGAGAGAGAGAGAGAGAGTGAGAAAGAAAGGGAGAGAGAGAGAAAGAAAGAAAGAAAGAGAGAGAGTAAATAGAATAAGAAAATCGAAAGTGAGTGAGAGTGAGAGAATGAGAGAGTAAGAGTGAAAAAGAGAGAAATGTGAAAACAAGAGAAAGAAAGAATTGACATGTTGTTATCAAGCTGCGAGGTAGCGTAGTTTAACTCAATTCAATAAAATTCCATTGAATAACGCTTGTTGCACTCTACTAAGCACACAACACACTTGTTATATCTCATGAACAAGTGATTTTCCAGATGACAGACAATGTTCAAGTTAATACTTAAGGTTTTATGTGTCTGAAATGATTAAAAACCTATCGATGCGTTCAAAAAGTCAATAACTTAGCTTTTCATTCAAGCATATAAACACTGGCTCCTATTTCATTCTTATTTTTCAATATCTTGCTCCTTTTCTCTCTCTCTCTCTCTCTCTCTCTCTGTCTCTTTCTCGTTCTCGTTCTCTTTCTTTTTCTCTCTCTCTCTCTCTCTCTCTCTCTCTCTCTCTCTCTCTCTCTCTCTCTCTCTCTCTTTCTCTTCTCTTTATTTTTTTTGTCACTAGTCTCCTTTCAATATATTAATTCTCAAATGTGAAAAAGTCGTATTCTCATTAGGGAATGCAACATACATTTTGAATCAAACATTTTGACGCAGTCGAACTTTAGCCATTCGATATAAAAAGTTTCAGACATGTATATGTACGTTGTACGGTTCGGGTAACGATTACTTTGTGTAAATAAATGCAGCTATTTTGTACTAATACATTTCAATAACTTATAGTTTGACAGAAAAGAGATAGATAGGCAAAAAGACAGAGAGACATTGAAAAATGGATCAACCCACGATGAGTATGAACTTGAGATGTTTAAATTCACTTTTGACATGCAGAGAAGAAAAAAAAAAAAAAATATAACAGAAAAGTCAAGTGTGTCGAATGTCCACGTCGCAATTTCTATATATAATACACTTTTTTCATTCACCATTTTTAACTTGTAGCCTCCAAAATGGTCGTAATTTCTGAATATTTTCGTTATTTTTTTTTTTTTTCTTTTTTATTCAATAAAATGTATAATGAAAAGATTAACCAAATAAAGTCAAACATTCACGGTTCATTTTCATTGTTTTCATAGAATTGACCATTGGTAAATTAAAAAGATAGATAAACAAAATACTAACATTTTTAAAATTATCAATAGATTGTGTATAAATTGTCTTTGACTAAAGATGATATTCCGTAATATTCTTATTTTGTCATGGTTCTGACTCCTAAAAGTGAACCAATGTTTTTTTTTTTTTTTTTTATCGTTGTGGTTGCATCCAATCAATTTGAGCAGATGTTGTGCACGTTTTTACTTAATGACACATACTTGATGGATTAGTTGCAAACATTTCATTTTATGTGTCAATTATGAAATGTCTAATTTTGGACAAATTAAAAATAAATGTTTCTTCCTGAAAAAGACACACACAAAGAGAGAGAGAAACATACAGAAAAAAAAAAAAAAAAATTACATCGTCACAAGTCATGATAATAATAATTCTTTCTGTGTCATATGAATTAAGTATGATAAAGGAAGGGAAAAAAAATAAATTTAATGAAAAGTGGATTAGCTAGATCAACTCGGTGAATAGATCGACCGTAGTTAATAAATTAACATGCTTCTATTTGGGATTTTTCCATTTTGAATTGGGCCATTTCAGTTTCCCTTTTGCACTTTGCTACTTTCAGAATAAATTAATTTTGATATTTCTTTGTTAAACATTGTTCATGTCACTCAAACAGTCAGTCACTGAAACAAAAATATATTCTATCTGAAATGAAAGTATATAGATCCGAACAAAAACCAAAAAAACCAAAAAAACAAAAAAAAAAACAAAAAAAAAAAAACAATTAAAAAAACACTCACAGTAAAAGTAAAAATAGACGAAAAGAACAAAATAAATAAGTGAACAAGTAAATGACAAAGACAATGATTCAAATTAGCGAACATTTAAATGGCATAAAATATGAATTGTTATTATCTTTTTTGTGTGTGTGAAAATGAACGATTAAATACGATTTCATTAATTCGTTTGCAGGATATGGGGCGAACATTTTTATAATTATTATTAACGAATTCTATCAATTTTCGTACAAACGTCAAACATAATAATATGATTTCATACATATATATTTTAATACAAATTAAATTCATAATGTAGTGAATCACTACAATAGGTGAATCAAAATACCGGCATAAATTTACATTTGAATAATTGTCACACAACGGCTGAATGAATCAGTTTGTATATGTGTGCATATGAAACATTTGAAGCAGGCGATAACGATGAAATGTGTTTGTGGGTGGCAAAGTTACTAGAGACATATGGTGAATGTACATCATTTGTTTACAAATTTCTAAATTTACATCACATTAGTTGCCTTTTTTAATTTTTTTTTTTTCTGCCTCAGCCAAAAATTCTTTCTTAATGTACGTAAAGTTAAACGAGTAGGTTGTTGAAAATTTACAAAAAAAAAAAACAACAAAAAAACAAAATGTTTCTTCATTATATTATATAGACGTGTATATGGATGTTTTTCCGTTCACATTTCTTTTAGCTGATATTCATATGCTGACAATTAAATTACTATGAAAAATTCGTGTTGTTTCTTTTAATTTATGAGATAAAATGGCCGAAACTAAACATAACATGAATCTACTACTATGACCGTAAAATGAATGTTGTGCTCACCAAAAAAAAAAAAAATCCGAACGATTACTGTGTGAGAGAGAAAATTCATGTGAGAAAATATCATATTTTATAGCACATTATTTCGCACATTCCAATTCATGTTAAAGATAATAAAGAAATCAATTCGCGGTAGTTATTAAAGTGGATTATTTGTTTTTTTCTCTCTTTCTTTTTCCCTCACTCTATCTCACTCTTGCATTCTTACTCTCACTCTCACTCTCTCTCTCTCTCTCTTTCCCTCATTCTCTCTGTCTCAAACTCTCTCTCTTTATCTCTCACTTACACTCTCCATTTAATTTTTTTTTTTGGCATTTTATTGATAATATATATCATGTTTTATGTCATTTTGCTTGCCAATGCCACTAATTATACGGCACTCAATTCGTTTAGCCCAAAAATGAAATGTACATTCCAATCTAAGAGTCGTCCTTTTATCCACACTCATCACATTGAACGTGTTGTTGTAGTCTTAATGGGCTCTTTTATTATTTTGCTCATTTTTCTCTCTTTTGCTCTTTGCTCTCTCTCTTCCCCACTCTCTCTCTCTCTCTCTCTCTCTCTCTCTCTCTCTCTCTCTCTCTCTCTCTCTCTCTCTCTCTCTCTCTCTCTCTCTCTCTCTCTCTCTCTCTCTCTCTCTCTCTCTCTCTGTTACTTTCTCTCTCTCTCACTCACGCTCTCGCACTCTCACTATCTCATACTCAGTCGAACTCTCACTATCTCTGGCTCTCTTAGTACTGTCAATGCAACGAAATTTCAATATATTCTTTAATCATGATGTAGATGAAATTCGTGGCGAAACGATACAGCAAAGCAAAGTAAAGCAAAGCAATACAAGGATATGTTTTGTACAAAGACTAATATTGTCTAAATGCGTTTCAATTGTTGTTGTTGTTTCTTTTTTGCATTGATTTCTTTAAACAAATAATTTCTAGCTTAAAATAATTTCTCGCTTTATTTTCATTTGTTTATCGGTTTAAATTACTCGGAAAAATGAGAACATAGTTATTCGTTAAACCTTCTATAGAAGTTGTGCTTTCATTGGTGAATTTTCATTAATTTAACATGCGACAACATTTTGGATGCCATAAAAATCTTTTTCATTGAAAACACCTGTTACCTTGCCTATCATCAAACTATATGTATACCAAAACCATGTATGAGATGTAAGCTCACAAGAAGAGTGAAGCGGAAAAAAAATTGTATATACGTTGTTGACTTAACAATAAAAAAAAAAAAAAAAGAAATATACACAGCAAGCATATGATGCTGTGAATGTAACATATCATACACACACATATTTGCAAATCATGCCTATCGAAAGGAACAAGCAAGAGAAAAATGAGCGAAAAAAAAATACCATCAAAACAAACACTAAAATACTTCATTTTACATTTTTTTTTTCTCTGTGCATACTTCACTTTTTACGCGGTAAATTTCTCCTCTTCAAAAATGAATCCATTTGTTTAAATAATCAGCTTCGGTGGCACTTTGCATTTTTTTCTCTCCCCAATTTTTTCATTTAGTTCAATGGCATCATCAAAAATGGACATGGACATAGACATACATATACATCGATGAAAAAAAAAAAAAATCATCCTATTAAAGAGGATAGAGCAAGAAAAATTACATGCAATCAGCTTAAAATTGCAATCGTATCGCGTGAGATGACCCCATACAAAATTTGATAACAGAAAAAACTTGAATTGGAAATTGGTGATAATTACAGTTTATGATTCGCATCATATGCCAATCTACCAATGAATTGTACAATGATAAAATAAAACTAGAGGAAACTGTTAAGAAGAAAGAGAATGAAGGAGCGAAAGAGAGATAGTTAGAGAGAGAGTGAGAGAGAGAGAAAGAGAGAGAGAGAGAAAGAGAGAGAGAGAGAGAGAGAGAAAGAGAGACATTGGAAGAGAAGAAAGACAATTGCACATTTTTCGATACATTATTTCAGTACAATATCGAAATTGAAATGCTTTAACAATGAATCATTTTCATTATTCAAGAGAAAATACAAATTTTCCACATTTTAGACTGTGATCTGTGTGTGCTGCCCGTATTAATTCATTGCAGACAGTAAATTTATTCGTAAAATAACATGATATAAATTCATCGAAATTCGCAAAGTTATTCGGAGGGAATACGAATTGAAAAATTCTAATTGCCGAATGTTCATCAGTGAGAGAAGTTAAATGGAGAGCGAACGAGTGAGTGAGCAAATAAATGAGAGTAATACAGAGAGAAAGAGAGAGAGAGAGAGAGAGAGAGAGAGAGAAAGAGAGAGAGAAAGAGAGAGAGAGAGAGAAATAAAGAGGGAAAGAGAAATGGAGAGGAATAAAGGGAGAGAGATGAAAAGAAATTAAGAGAGGGTTAGACAACACGATAGAGTGTTACATTGGGCTCAACAATGAAATGTGTTTTATGTGCTTGATACCATCAGTATATATATTTACTAGCAAATGTGCGATACATACTATTGAAAAAGATTAAGCTCAATGAAGTGGTATACAACACATTCATTAGCACAAATTTGACTGTTTTTCAACAGCAACGTATTATATTCACCCAGCAGCTACATAAACTTCGTTGAAATTATTGACGTTTGATGTGCGCATGCCAGTGAATAAGAAAGCATTTCATGTGAAATTCGCATTGAAAGCATCCCATTGGACCCGAATATCGGAACCATTTTTCATTCATATAATCCATGGGTATATGTTGATGATTTTAAATTATGTTTTGATTTGAATACTGTATTTATTATTCATTGAGGAAAATTGAAACATTTTTTCTTTTTTTTTTTTCGTTTCATAATTGTCATTTGCATAAATATGTGCCCGTCATTCGAACCAAATGTATATGTGAATTTGTTTCGGGAAAATTATTATCATGATAACGCATACACATACATATATACACATAAACATCTTTCTGAACGCTGATCACGTACACATCTATATCGAACAACTGAAATACACTTGCAGATAGATAGAGGAAAAACAAGTTAAGCATTTATATATGAAATACATGTAAAAACGAAAAAGATTGAATGAAAGAAAGGAAGAAAGAAAGAAAGAAAGGAAGAAAGAAAGAAAGAATGAAGGAGAAAAGGGAAAGAAATAGACTGAATGAAAGAGAGTAAAAGAATGAAAATAAAATAGATGAAGATGAAAAACACAACAAGAGGATGTTAAGCAAACAAATGACAATAAATATGTGAGGACATGCACACTTGTTTTGAATTTACGGAACAATTGACATGGAAAATCAGCATTATCCAAGAAGAAAATCTTCTAATGGAATTGAATTCATCGTTTTGAACTTTGCATAGCACGAGATGAATGAGTGCTTGCAATTGTTTGCAAGTATTTTGCAATTCGGAATTTTTTTTTTTTTTTCTTCTTCTTCTTCTTCTTCTTCTTCTTTGGAACGCTACGAATGGATCGTGAAATGATTCTCTAAATGTATTTGTTTGTTGATATTGTTGTTTTGTTTTTTTTTTTTTTCTATTTATTTATTTTGATTTTTCATGTTTGTTTCACATCGTATTTGAACATTTGCAATGCAATCCGATTTTCATTTCAAGTAGTTTGTTCTCGTGTGTTTTATATTTAACGCATACTAATAAATAAACACACAAAATATACAAAATAAGTACGTGCACACTGACAATATACCACAAGAGCGAACACATGATTCGTTCTCGTGGTCGTTAATGCTTTTGATACGAAAAAGGAAAGAAAATGGAAAAAAGAAAACGAAAATTGAAATTAAATATTGTCTAGCAAGTGTCTGAATTATACGTAGATTTTCCAATAGCATATCTACGAAAATGAAACGAAAACAAGCAAATCGTATAGTACTAATACAATGTTTGAATGAATACAAACATATACACACACACATACACCTTACACAATTCATTTTATCCGTCACATTTGACTATACAAAATGCACAAATATACACGCACACAGATTCACACATACACATACACACACACACACACACACACACACACACACACGGTCACAAATACATTCGACACTTTTCAACAGATTCATGGATACAATTGATACACGGATTTATATTGGTGAACGAATCTCTCATTTGTGAAATACATTTTCATAGATGCAATGTGGAAAACCAAAATGTTTATGTATGAGTATATGTGTATGTAAGTGATAGAGATAAAATTGCAAATAAGAATAAAGGAGAAAATGAGAGGAAAATTTAATGAAAATGGGATAGAAAATAAAGCCAATTGGATAGAGCAAGAGAAAAATAGAATAAAAGATGAAAAGAGAATGCAAAAGTGATATGCGCTAAGCAAGAGCGAGACCAATCAAAATAATAATGTAAAAGAATATGAAAACGGCGCAGAGTTTTCAGTTCAGAGTTTAGAAACTCAGCATCGACTCCGGTACGAATCGTTTTAATACGAACAGACAACACGAACGAGATTCGTTCGGCTGTTTTCCTTTCGTTCGCATGAGATAAAGTGAGAAAAGTAGAAAGAAAGAAGGAATAAGAACAAAAAAAAAAAAAAAAAAAAAAAAAAAAAAAAAATAAAAGAAAACACATACACACAGTTTTCCTACCGTGAGTAGATATACTAGAGACATTTTTTCACGAATTCTCCTAGTGTCTGAATAGAGTTGGTAATCGAATGCACACATTACATAGCGTATATTATTTTTTATTTTATTTTAATCATTATAGAGATCACGAACAAAATTCTTAAGCATATAATATAATATATGTGCAATAAAAAAACCAAAAACAAAAAACCAAAAAACCAAAAACAAAAAATCGCAATATTTATTCAAAACTGAACAAAACAACAACAATCACAACAAAAACCAACCAAAAATAAACGGGAAAAAAGGAAGAGAGAGAAAAACGTAAATAATAGCATAATTATAATAATAAATAAGTAACAGTATAGCTTAAAAAGGCAACATATTTATTTGAAATCGCATCATCTTCGTGTTTGAATTTATAATTTATTTAGTTTCAAATGGATAAGCAAGTGAAGTGAATAAAAAAAAAAAACACACAGTGAGCACGTTCGATGTTTTCTCATAAATTCTTCTCATTTGTTTTTTTTTTTTTTTGTCGTCATCTCTCTTCCACACTTGTAGTACACAATTCTGTAAAAATTATCACAACAATAAAATTTCGAACATCAGTAACTTCAACATTAACAGCAGCAAATACAAAAACAAATAAGAGAGAAATGGTCCAGTTCATAAACTCTCTTGACAGAGAATAAAAAAAAAAAAAAAAAAAAAAAGTTGTGGTGTGTTTTATAATAATAAAAAAAGTTTTTGTTTTCAGTAGTTAAGTGTGATGAGCTTTGTTGCTTTAGCAGAGCATCCATTGACAATTAACAAGTGTGTGTTTTTCAGGTTGTTGTTTCATATATATTTTTTTTTTCTCTTTTTCTTCTTCTTCTCTTCACTTCTTGCTCTTCTTCATTCCATTTTTTTTTTTTTTCGTTCTTTTATGAAAATGATATAAATTTGATTCATTTCATAGTATTATCAGTTGCATAAATGTGATACCACACACACACACATAACATACACGCATATAAAATGAGCATCATCATCAGTATATGTACAACAAAAAGTGGATGCATAATTTACAAAACAAAAACTATCCATTTTTTCCATCATTGTATTTTATAATTGAAGTTGAGGTAGTCCAAGGGACATTCCATTCGAATGAAACACATTTACTTTTTGTTTTTTTGTTTTTTTGTTAATATGTCATGAGAGATGCTGAACATTAGTTACTTAGTAGTCCGAATATAGTTTGCACCTGTAGTATTTGTGTCATATATTTGAAAATATGTTTAAATCCATTTGCAATAATGACATGAGAATGGCTAAATCAAACGAAAGAATAAAGGAATAATATGTAGAAAAAGGTAGTGAAAGAATGAAATCAAAAAAAAGAAGGAAAGAGAGAGAGAGACAGTGAGCGTAAAAGAGAGAGAGAGAGAGAGAGAGAGAGAGAGAGAGAGAGAGAGAGAGAGAGAGAGAGAGAGAGAGACATTGAGCGTAAAAAAGAGAAAAAAAGCGGTTTGTTGAGTTCACATTTAAGAGAAGAAAAAAAAAAATCGAGAAATAAATAAACAGCATCAGCAGCAACAGTAGATCGAGAGAAAAAAAAAAAGAGAGTATTTTTGTAAAATATGCACACCCACATAGAGAGATGACTTTGCCTTTGTCGAAGCAATTTTCCATGGTTTTTGTTATCTTTTGCCATTACTTTTATTTCTTTTTTTTTTTTATCGCTTTCTCTACTCTCTTATTCTCTACTCTGTTGTATTACAATATATATATATCATATATAATATAAAATTCAACTTCTTGAAGTATCTGAAATGCGCGCGCGAACATGATTTTCATCTTCTGGCTAAAGAAAGAATAAGGAATAAAACAAAAACCGAAATGAAAATAAATATTGAGGTAGATTTCAATTTTCCACCTGAATACGGTAATCCTGTGCCATTCATTCGTGCATCGATTTGCATGAGATGTGCTTAGTATGGAGATTTTTTTTTTTTTGTCATTGTTATTATTGTTGGGTGTATTTTTGTGCTTTATTGTATGTTTTTCTACGTGTTTGTTTGTTTGTTTATTTGTTTATTTGTTTGTGTGTGTGCATGTGTGCATCTGTGTTGAGAGCTATCCGCGCATATTATATTTACAAATCCCAAATGCTGTGACAAATAATAATTGTTTGTTCCAAACGATCAAATGTGAAAAATGAACAATAAAAACAATGAATACAATCAAGATCAAGAAGTGATGCTGGTTACTGAAATATGAATGTGATGGAGGGAAAAAAAACACTCCAACAGTGATTGTGTTATAGAGAATGAACGAGGTAGAAAAATATCGAGTGAGAAAGCGAGATAGGGTGAAATAGTAAGAGAGAGAGAGAATGAGAGAGAGTGAAAGAGAGATAGAGAGAGAGAATGAGAGAGAAAGATAGAGAAAGATAGAGAGAGAGTGAGAGAGTGAGAGAATGAAGAGAGAGAGAGAGAGAGTGAGAGAGCAAAAGAATGAGAAATAGAGATAATATGGAGAAAGTGAACAAATAAACGACCGAGCAAAAGCTTGTTCCCGCGGTGATTTTATCAATCTATACAAATATATTTCTATATGTATATTTTGTCTGTGTATCAATCGAATAACCAACCAACCATTCAACCATCCGACCAACGTAAATAGATTTGAGAACGTAAATGTGCCTCAACCACTACCACCACCTTCTCCTTCTTCTTGTCATCATCATCACCATCACCACCATCATCATCATGATCATCATCATCATCAACCATAACATCATCATACCACATACTAATTTCATAATTTATTGACTGTAAATAAATGGCAGCCTTCATAATTCTCGAGTACTTCAGGCCGATTTTCGAAATTGAATTTTAATTACTATGCGAGCAATAAACTCTTTAAATGACTAGTTCAAAAGCGCTGGTTGTTAATTAATAGGATCATTTATTTATAGTTAAATTGTCAAAATTGAGATATATATATTTTTGCATTGACAACAACATGACGGTTTATGCGCGATAAAACAAAACTAATGAGAACAGAGAGGATATAGGCAATAGAAAATGAGAGATAAAGAGAGATATAGAGAGAGAGAGAGAGAGAGAGAGAGAGAGAGAGAGAGAGAGAGAGAAAGAGAGAAAAGCTAAAAGTAATAGAATAAGAGTGAAAGAGTGAAAAATAGAAAGATATAGACATAGCAAATATCCTCGTCAAGTAGTCGACCGGATACCATGTAAATATTTATTTTAATTTGTGAGAGAGAATATGCTCCATGCTCAATGCGTTGACTTGGAATGCCTGTGGAAATGCAAACACTTGGCAAAATTTACTTAACCATTTCCACCGAAAGGGAAGAAGGTTCACTCATTCGGTGTGTTGTTATTTTTTTTTTCTTCATCTTTTTTGTCTTCTTCTTCTTCTTTTTCTTCTCTCATGCATTCTCTTTTCTTTTGTTTACACATTCATAATTGATACTAAACGCACATTGCGTACATTTCCGTATTGTGTAAGTGTGTATGAATGTGGTAACATAAATTATCGCTGAAAGCACACACTGGATTTGATTAAGCAATTCACCTGACGGTTTTTAGCTTTTTCATGACACTTTGCAAAACTTTTAACTTTTGCTGCAAGGTGGTGTGTGCCATTGACGCGCGTCGTCATTACTGTTAAAAAACGCTGAAATTATGAATTGTTGTGACATTAAAAAAAATGAAAAAGAAGAAGAAGAACAAGAAGAAGGAAAGAACGAGAGAAGGAGAGAAAACTATTTCCGTTTTTTATGATAGAGCCGGTTTATTGTACGCGAGCGAGCGAGCGAGTGTGTGTGTGTGTGTGTATGTGATCCAAGGGTGATTCGAAAATTTTCAAACTAAAAACATAACTCTAATGGTTTTTCTCCCTATAAAACTAAGTTGAATACATGGCACATCTGTTACCTGTTGTCGCACACACTACTATTAAATGGCAATACATGAAATGGCACACGCATAGATGAATGGAACAGAATGGAATAGCACAAAAACTGAAATGAAACTCAAGACGATTTAAAGTACTGTAAAGGGACAACTGTTCTTTAATTCATAATAAAGCATTAGCAAACATGATACTTGATGAGGAACATTCTACAATTTTTTTTTTTTGTTTTTTTTTTTTTGTTGCTCGTTGTTTTGCTCTTTCTCTATTCTATTTCGTGCTCCCAAAAGATGCATTGACAAGAGATTTGGGTGGTGGTGATGGTGGTTGACGAATGGAGAGCTTGAAGAGTCTAGGTGGTAGAATTTCCACTTAAAACTGGCTGGAACTTTATTTACAAGAGCATTTTCTCATTATCTCATCGCTTGAGAAAGTTAATACATTAAGATTGGCATTGAAATGGTTGTCGGTAACTGCGGTGCCATTGGAATCATCAATACATTGGGCTTATTACACAGCAACCGCATCGAATAAAATGAAATGAAATGAAAGAGAAACAAATAACAAATAAGAAAAAAATAACACACACACACACACACAAGAAAAAAAGAACTTTATTGAAATGTATTCTGGTGCTTTGTGTCATTGTTGAAGATGAGCGCGATGTTCCTCTTATTGCTGCTCTTTTTTTTCTTTTTCATTTACTTTATTCAAACGCCCAAAAAATTCTATCCGATCGGATTTTGCATGGCATTTTATAAGGAGACATAGAACAAAGCTATATAGGTTTCTTGTCGTTTGAATAGCTATAGCTTGTTATGAAAACAGTTTAGTTTTGAGTGGTTGCTCATGGTGTTGTCGAATCCATTTAACAAAAGTAGAAAAGAAAGAAAAAAAAAGAAAAAAAAACATAACTTTTGACCAAATAAAAGCAAAAGATACCAGATACCGAACACAAGAGATGAAAAGGATGAGATAGACTAAGAGATAGAGTGTGAGAGGATGAGGAAAATGAGAGATTTTCACTAGATATGGCATTGTATTATAGTGTATACATATATACACAAACAATTATATAAATTACACTCAAGAGAACGAAAGTCCAATGAAATACACTACAATGAACAAGTAAACAATGCTAATAAAAATTTATGTAACGTTCGGTCAATCTGAATGAAGCATGTGTCTCATCTATTTATGCTGGATGGTTGGTTGGTTTGGTTGGTTGGTTGGTTGGGTTAGTTTCTGAATGTTGGATGTTGAACATTTGGTCTTTTACATAATTCCATCGTCGGTTGATGTGTGTTTGTATTTGTATTTGTATTTGTATGTGTTGTGTGTGTGTGTGTGTGTGCGTGTGTTTATGTATGAATGCGCGGGTGCGCGTACAACAAATACTCGAATATATCCAACCATTCCATTACATAAACAGCAATTTGGAGAATATACTTCCACAGAAATGGACCATTCATTGATTTATTTAATTTAGTTTCGTTGGTTTTTTGTTGTTGTTGCTCCCATTTTCATGTTGTTGTTACTGATGTTTTTGTTGCTGCTGCTGCTGATGATGTTTTTTTTTTTCATTTCCTTTCATTCTTTCTCTTTTTTTTTTTTCTCTCTCTCTCTCTCTCTCTCTCTTTCGTGTGTTCACTCTATATTTGTTTTTTTTCTTTTTTTTGTTCTTCTTTCTCATCTCTGCTGTTAAGTTGAAGTTCGTTGTGGCTTTTCTACCACGAATCTTCAAGATTCTACCATGAAAATGGATAGCTTGACGAACTTGGAATTTTAAATAGGTCATTTACCATAACACACATTCGGGGATAATTTACTTTGTCGTTGCAAATTCAAACCATTTCTGTACAAGGGATGAATTATACTTCGGGGCATATATATTTTTCTTCATCCGCTTCTTTTTGTTCTTCTACTTCTATTTCTTCTTGTTCTTGTTCTTCCTCTTCTTCTTTCATATCAAGCTCTTTCACATTTTATTTGTAACTTTACTCTAAGTGTATCTTAATCTAAACTTAATTCTCAAGTAAACAACACCAGTCTTTTTTATTTTGCATAAAATGTTGATTTTGATTTCGATTGCTGTTATTTTGAAAATGGAAGACAAAGGCATAGATAGATAGCTAAAGATAGCAAGAGTGAAATAAAGAATGAAAAAGACGAAGAGAAAGGGAGAAAAAGAGAGAGATAGATAAAGAGAGAGAGAGTGAGAGACAGAGACAGCGAAAAAGAGACAGAGAGAGAGAGAGAGCGAGAGAGGAAAAGAGAAAGAGAGAAAGAGAGAAAGAGAGAGAGAGAGAGAGAGAGAGAGAGAGAGAGAGAGAGAGAGAGAGAGAGAGAGAGAGAGAGAGAGAGAGAGAGAGAGAGAGAGATAGGAAAGGAAAGGAAAGGAAAGGAAAGGAAAGGAAAGGAAAGGAAAGGAAAGCAAAGGAAAGGAGAGGAGAGGAGACGAAAGGAAAGGAAAGGGAAGGAAAGGAAAGGAAAAGAAAAGAAAGGAAAGAGTGGGTGAGAAAGTAAGAGATTAAAAAGGAAAAAAAAGAAAATGAAACAAAGAAACATAGAGGAAAATTCGATTGAATTTCATGTACTTTGGATTTTATGTTTGCCTTATTTGTATGGCCCCTATCATCCATTGACTGTAAATCAGTTAGATAGTTGAGCTCAATGAAAATAAATTCAATTCACTGAATTTTGCTTAAAAATGCTCTATTACAACATAATTCTGTATATTGCTTGAAATATGAATTAAAAGTCAAAAGAATCAAGTAACCCGTGGAGTTCTATTTATTTGCTCATGTATCCTTTTGCATTGACAACAAAATATTAATCATATACCACATTGAAATAGCCAAGTTTGACAAAGTCCAAAAAGAATTTCGTTCCTTTTTGCGGATCGTTTTTTTTTTTTTTTTTTTTTTCGTTTTTTATTCATTTTTGCTACGAATACAATAAAGCGAATATTCGCCGTTATTACAACATAATATGATATATTTGACTGCATGATGATTATTCGTTTCCTTTTTCTTTTTTTTATGTTTCAGATAAACAGACATCAACGTTCGTTTACCACTTCATTCAAGGATGGACATCAATAATGCAAAAATTTAAATAGAAAACCAACAGTCATTTTAAAGAGAAATGACACAAAATTTATAAAAGTGTACCTAAAATGACATGCAAAATTTTAAGTAAAACTCTACGATAAACTCAGTAATAAAGTAAAAAAGACAGAGAATAAATTTTAAAATGACGTTTTATTAAGAGTGAGATTTAATTGCGATAATACATACACATGCATTCACACACAAAATAAGTTATAAAACTTGATACTTGATAAGAATTGCTCAATTTTATTATTTCATACGACTTTTTCTTCTACATAGTGAACAAACACTCATTTAATGCAATTATTTTGTGCGCGCTACAAGCATCAAACTACAAATAAACTATTTACATCTAAAATTACAATAATAATAATAAACTAAACAAAGAATTTCTTGTATATATGAATAAAAAGCAGTAAAAAGCATCTATAAAACCGGAAAAAGCGGAAGAGAGAGAGAGAGAGAGAGAGACAGAGATAGAAAGAGATAGAAAGAGACATATACGAAAAGAGGTAAAAAAAACATACACTCAACACATAAAAATGCTAAACACTTAAAAATCGCATTCATATAAACTAAAACAAAAGAGAAAATCAGACCTTAATATTTTACGTAAATTAATGGTTGTGTACTTATGTACAATAAAAGAGTGAGACCGAGATATAATTATTAGATAAGAAAAAGCGTGGAAAAATCGGTGTATTTTGCAAAAAAAAAAAAAAAAAATTATTTAATTTCGCAGGATAATAAGCTCAAAAGTCATGTGTATTCTCCATATAAAATCGAAACAAAATGCGATCAAATTCAATATTGTCGTGAAGAATCTAAGTATCTAAGTGTTATGCATTATTGATTATCACACAGAGAATTTGAATCGATAGTTGAAAAAATGTTCATTAAAATCAATAATAAATTAAAGTGTTGAAAATTACTGCTGCAATTGTGAACCCAACGTGTCTACATCAACACGAATGTCATGATAAGGATTTGATTTTGCAAAAAACAAAAAAGAACAATTTTTGTTCGTCAAATTTATGATCGATAATTAAAATGAATTAATATTATGTGCCGATTCTTACTGTGAACCGATATATTTATGATGTGCATAAAAATATTCATCAGTGCGGTGTGCGTAATATTGTCAATGTTATCGATTGAATTATAAAACAATTACACAATTTATAAAAAAACACAACAACAACAACAACAACAACAAAATTAAACAACAGCAGCTAAAAGAAGAAACATTTTCATTTTTATTTGATTATTTGATATATATATTGACACGTGAATGATATGACATCGGCCATGGCAGTGAGATGAGTGATAATATCGATGCGATTAATGATGATCGACACAGTTGAACATAACGGCTTTTATATCATCAACAATGCCGAAATGGACAGCATCATCAATTAGTGTGTCATCAATATGGAGAAAAAAACAGCGCAATATCAACAACAATGTGTATAATTTTCAAATATTTTCTCAAATGGTTGTGAAAATTTTTAAATTTAATCTCGTGCGTATAAAACATTTATTCAACTGAATTACAATAAAAATAAACAAACAAAAAAAAAACAATAAACGCATCCCACACAAATTAACAAAAGACTAATCGATGAAATGCAGACAAAATCATAATCCAATCTATAGGAATTAAAACCAACAATGAAAAATCAATAAAACATAGAGCAAGAGAGAAAGAGAGAGAGAGAACGAGCGAGACAGATAAAAAAGAAACACATACAAATATGACTACGCAATACTACGTATATCTATTTTGAAAATTAAGTAATTTCTTCATCAGATAATCATTTTCTTAATCATTCGTCATTATTTTAGCCAATCAAACATAAAGATACATTATAATCAATAACAAAAAAAAAGAAGGAAGAGAAGAAAAAAAAAAGGAAGAAATTTTGCGAAAAAAAAGCACACACACTATAAGCTATATTAATAACCAAACTTAAGTAAATAAACCGTCCTCGTTTTTAAAACAACCGAAGAGAATAAGAACAACAACAAAAAAATTGCATTCATAAGTGCAAATGTGGAAATTTTTTTAAAACAATTTCAAAATAAATCACATTTCATATTTAAAGAAGAAAAAAAAACACACACGCACGAAGAAACTATTTAACCAGAAATTAAGACAAAGTTGAAAAACAACAGATAGAGCGTGTGTGTTTGAGAGAAAGAGAGAGAAAGAGAACGAGAAATTTTAAACTAACTATCGACGTGTTTAGCTAATCATCATTGATCTGTAGAAAGATTTATTTACAATTATTTTTTGTATATGTATACAAAACGTATAAAGTGAGAGGAAACATTGGCCAACTGGAGGCCAAAGTAATCAAATCAAAATCTAGACGTTAGTAATCATTTTTCAAACTGTTTGATTCACATTTATTCATTTTTTTCCACTCTGTATTTTTCACATAATCTTTTTGTTGTTCTATTTCATCGCAACGATTCTACTTAAATATATATATAAATAAATAAATATACATAAAAAATAATAATAAAAGGAGAAGAAAAAAAAAAAAACTGTATGTTCGCGAACGCGGATAAATGTGAATGAAAAAAAGGTGCCCAAAATTTTAAACGAGAATTCTATATAATTACGGTTTTGTGGTGGCATAAATTAAAGAATCGATAACACGTGAATTGGGAAAAAAAAATAACGTCGTAAATGCAAATATATAATCGCGTAAATAATGTATGGACTTAAATGTGAATGAGTGAAATTTTGAACAATATTCACTTCTTTTGACAATTTTTAAGAGTGAATTGAACAAACCTGTCACATCATTCAATTACACATAACACATAATTGAGAAAGAGAGAGAGAAGAGAGAGAGAGAGAGAGAGAGAGAGAGAGAGAGAGAGAGAGAGAGAGAGAGAGAGAGAGAGAGAGAGAGAGCGAAAGAAAAAGACACATAGCCGAATTATATTATTTTGTGTATGTGTCAAAGGATTGCCAACAAACCATTTTGATCCCGAATCACTGTTCATCAGATAATATACAAGTCACAATTTGATTGACAACTTTTTCGCAAAGCTTACACATATAAAGTCTGAATTCACTTGGAACATTAATTGTATCGCATATTTACATCACTTTTTGGAAGAGCAAGCAACTTCAATTTGGAACCAAGGTACGTACGATAGATCGAAGCTCATTCTGGATTATAAAATATAGTATTTTCTTTTATATTGGTGTGTGACAAATGGCCCCATATTCATGGCTTTGTATTATTATGAAATGTCTTGAAAAATGGGGCAAAAAAAGGAAGAAAAAAAAAAAAACAACCCGCATCGTGTCTTATATACAATTTCATGCATTGATCCACAATGTATATGCACATTTAGTTACATTACTATGTCTTTGAAAAATTACCAACAAAAATGATATATTATGGCTCTTTTTTTTTTTTGGTGTTATGTGTGCATAGAAATTATGCTCAAAAGATGTATTTAAAAAGTTCAACATCGCCATAAAACGTATTAACATCAATGCGTATGAAATTATTTTTCATTCAAATGTAAATGAAATTGGCAATATTCTCTCGATTAATCGCTAGATTTTTATCAACAAGGAAAAGAGTAAACGAAAAAGATAGACAAAAGGGACATGCCAATCCTTTCTCAAGAATAAAAATAGAAAAAAAAGAAGAGATTCAGGAAGATCAAGTGAAGGGAAGGGAAGAGAGACAGGGTAGGGAGAGAGAGAGAGAGAGAGAGAGAGAGAGAGAGAGAGAGAGAGAGAGAGAGAGAGAGAAAGAGAGAGAGAGAAAGAGAGAAAAAGAGAGAAAAAGAGAGAGAAAGAGAGAGAAAGAGAGAAAAAGAAAGAAAAAGAAAGAGAAAGAAAGAGAAAGAGGAAGAAAAAGAGAAAAAGAAAGAAAAACAAAAAAAAGGTATAAAAAGCAAGTAAAAGAAATAAGATGAACATAAATGTATGCTTTGTTTCAATCATTTTAAATATTGAACGTCCCATTCAAATGGAAAATAATGTATATGTCAGGCAAATATTTTCCATTCAAATTGGAAATATCCTTGCAATGGTCAAAATATTAAATTATTCTGTGTATGGTCATGTCGAATGAATTTGATTGTAATGATAACCCGATGCCATATCAACTATTGTCATATTATTTAAAAAAATTTCTAACATTTCGTTTGAATTTACATATTTACGATTACAATTCTCGTGTCGGGGCTAGAGAGTAATATTCGAGAGTTTGAGAGAAAAATAGCCTGCATGATTTTATACAAGACAAACATTCAAAAGGGCAATGATGAGTCAACGACATAACATATGCAGACAAATGTCATACATTCGATGCCTACATTTTTGTGACGAGAGATTTGGTTTTTCGGTTTTTTTTTTTTCGTTTTTTTTTTCGTTTTCATTTTATTTCTTGTCGTTATTTTCTCATTGCATTTTTTTGCAAACTGTTCACTTCACTTCACTTTACTTTACTTTACTCAAAATTACTATACTATACTTATAAAAACTTTGATTTTATGAGGCGCTATGGTGATGTCTCTGAAATGAATGTGTACTGAAAACAACACAAAAACACAACCGAAATACATACATTAAACATGAGCTAATGAGAGATGTGCCAGTGAGAAAAAGAAAACTAAAGTCGAAAGAAGCGAAGAAAGAAATGAGATGAAAAAGCGAGAAAAAGAAAAAGAGAGAGAGAGAGAGAGAGAATGAGAGCATACAAAGAGAAAACATTACGAAAATTGCGAGAAAAACAAAATTTAACTGCAAAAATTTGATAATTCGCCAAGTCTACCATCCATATGAGTGTGTGTGTGTGTTGTTTTTTTTTTTGTATTTTTGTTTTTTAACTTAGTCAAAATGCTTGTAGGTTCCCGTCGATTTCAATTTATCTGTAGAGTGAGTTCATTGCTGGCGCAGACTACATGATTATTTTTTTTTTTCCCTTCATTTTCGTGTACCATATATAAATTTGCAAAAAGACTCATTTGTCATGAGTCGACATACTTTGTGCGACATAACTTTCAACTGGAAAAGAAAGAAAAGAAATGAAAGAAAAACTATTTAAGACCGTTCCTTTTTATTTCTCTCTATTTTTCTATCATTTGATTTTTCTTTCTAATTTTCTTTTTTTCTTTCCATCTTTTATGTTCACTTTCTCTGCTTTGTTCTCGTTTTTTTTTTCTTTTTTCTCACTTGTTTCCCCTCGCATTCTTCCACTGTCATGTTTCGCAAAATGCAATATTTCAATTGGAATCATGTCAAAAAGCGACTAATTTCATTACTCAAAGAAAAACATTGCGATAAATATCAAAGAAAGATAGAGAGAGAGAGAGAGAGAGAGCTTTTTAAAAGCAGTTTCGAATGATGCATGAGCAAAAGACACCTGGCGCATATATATGAATATATATTCACCATACAGTACACATTTAACATGCATATGCTTGATAATAAATGTCAGAAATCAAATAAATGAAAATAATTCAATAACTAAAAGAGGCGCGACAAATGTACTTGCGCACATAACATAAAAATTTACAAAATAAAAAAAAAAAAAAAGAAATAAATATATAGAAAAATTAACCAAAATATTCCCAACAACAAGACACAAACGGGACACTTTGTGTACAATGAAAATGAGAGACGATACAAAAAAAAAAGTATATAAAGTTTGCGAGACATTTATACTAATTGTCACCTAAAATATGTGAGTCGTCATTAACATGCTTTCGGTTGTGTCGCATAATACCAAAATTCGAAATGAATGTCGCATAACCGCAATCGAGAGTGAAAGAGAGATGGAGAAAAAGAGAAAGAGAGAGATAGAGTGAGAGAGAGAGAAAGAGAGCGAGAGAAAGAGAGAGAGAGAAAGAGAAAAAGATAGAGAGAGAAAGAGAGAGAGAGAGAGAGAAAGAGAGAGAGAGAGCGAGAGAGAGAGAGAGAGAGAGAGAGAGAGCGAGAGAGAGAGAGAGAGCGAGAGAGAGTTAGAGAGAGTGATAGAATGAAAAGGAGACAACATGTGTGTATTGCGAATTTATGGCCCGTTCATATTGGTATGAAAAATCAAGGACTGATTGAAAATATGATGAGAACAGAGAGGAATATAATGAAAATGAGAGAATGAGATGGAATGAATGCGACAACAGGAGTATGATATTTATTACTCTTGTGGGAAGCACACCAATTGTTTAGTGCATTTTTCCATCGAAACAAATCACAATGGGGATATTAATTTGGTATATTTCAAGATAAAATTTAAATTTATTGACGCAATGACAAAATTTAATAGAAAAACCAAATCAATATACAATTCATTGTAAAATGGGAAAATTTTACAATGAACCAATTTTAATATGGTTAGCTTATATAGCTTAAAAGTAAATTCATATACAATAAACAATTATTTTCTCATACCGTTTATTTTCCAATTATTTTAAATTGTTTGCTGCTTAAGCAAATGGAGTCATTTTATCTCGACAATGTTGCATACAAAATCTCAAGGTTTGAATGTTTTAAATACCAAAAATTGAATGGATATATACGTGTTGGTATTTATGACGATCATGTATGCGCGGCTTGAACTATATATGCATTTAAGTGTATTGTATGTGGTGGTAAGGACAGTTCAACCTAATTGGCACATAACACAATTTGTTCGATTGTGTTTCTTCAATATCCTGGGATGGATTTTAATCACTTTTCAAAATGAAACATACATATATAGTTTAACTCACAATGGGACACTAAAATGTTGCTTAACGAACATGTCTTTTTATCAAATTAGCACATACTCATATAAAATTGATAGAAACATTCTCGGTATAATCAAATAAACTGAATATGCAAAAGTTTAAGTGTGAGACGGTGTGTGTGTGTGTGTGTGTGTGTGTGTATTTTTTCACATCTAAAGATATGCACACAGCTTGACGAAATCACTTAAATAAAATACAAGAAATAAATGCGTGCTCACGTTGACAGAATTTTGAGAATTATATATTTGAATATGTGGCTTCTCATTAGCATTCAAATCTCAAAAAGGTTTTTATCAGAGCTAAAATATAAAGCTTCACCACCGGCTCGACAGCACTGAATTGATAATACCAAACCAAGTACTATATTTATTTTGAAATTTTCATAAATTGTGTGTATGTGTGTGTGTGTGTTTCAGCCGCACTCTCATTCTAATACTTATTCTCACTCTTCAACTTTATATCCATCTCTTAACGAATAAATAATTTTCCATGGAAATTTCATTGTCATAAATTGCCGTTTGCCTATTTTAATGCACAGAAATGTCGCCCGATTTTATTAACTAAATCCGACTTAGAGATATATGTGAGATTTCATGTATATATATAACATAAAAGCACCTTTAAATTGTTCTATAGAAAATACATTCTGCAAAATCTGTAGCAAAATCATTCGATGTTAACAAACAAGCAAGCAAAGCAAGCAAGCAAACGATGGATGTGAGAACACATTTTAAATCGATATTGAAGCCATGGATTGATGTGACGATAGATAACGACAGAAGCATATAAATAAAAAGAAGAAGAAGAAGCAGAAGAAGAACAGAAAAAAAAGAGAGAAAAAAAACTTTCATTCAACAGAAATGGATTCTTACTTAATCATTAATAATCATTTTGAAAATTGACATTTTCGTGATATGCAAATCGATATAGACTTCGGATTTTTTTTTTTTCATGAATCGTAAAATGTATGTACGAACACAAAATTGAAGCCGCAATAAAAATAAATAAATAGGCAATAACAATTAGATTTTCAGATTGTCTGGCAATATATGTCAGGATGTGTTTTCGTTTTTTTTCTTGTGCATGTGACGAAATTCAGCGATTTTCTTCAATGATATAAAATATTGCTTTTTTGATGGGTTTTTTCTCGCTTACCGACTTTACTCTTGCGTTTTTTTTTTTGCTCACCAAAAAAAGACAGAAACATGCAAAATTCAAACAAATTCCCGACAGACGTAAACATTTGTGTAGGGATACATTGGCAATCATGGCTTTTTTTTATTGTTTTTTTTTTTTTTTTTTTTCTTTCTTCGTTAGGTTGTTGTTTTTGCGTTCCCTTCATTTTCATCTTATTCTTCTCATCTGCTCAATGTTCAAGTTAAAACGTGAAATGTGTCTGAGATTCGTTATATTTCCGGAGTATATATATGTGACAGACAATACATCTAAGTGCACATTTAATTTCAATTTTATTCATTTTAGCAGCCTCATTTGTTCTGATATTTGGTTAGATGTTCATATGGTGTGTGTGTGTGTGTATCTTTGTGTCTGTGTATATATGTGCATGCGATGATGTGAATGAGGGAAAATAGTCAAATTGTGAAATCCTATAAGCCTATAAATGAGAATCGAAAGAATGGATCTATGAACAAATTGAGCGTACAAAGAAAAACAGAGACATACACGAGATTGTACTATATATGTCATAACGGAAAATCTGTTTGTTGAGTCACTCAAAACAATTCAAATACATTTGAACATTGATGCGCGTTTGCAAAATTTATGGGCGAGTTTAGTTGAAATGAAACAGAAAATAAAAAATCAAAAAATCAAAAGAATTATTGACATGAAATGTAGTTGAAATAAAAACAAAACACATTACAGAAAGAAAAAAAAGAAAATACAGTAAAAAGAAATCGAGAGATAGATCGAGAGAGAGAGAGAGAGAGAGAGAGAAATAGAGAGAGAAAGAAATAGAAAGATGGAGAGAGAAAGAGTGAGAGAGTGAGAAAGAGAGAAGAGAGAGAGAAAGAGAGAGAAAGAGAGAGAAAGAAAGAAAGAAAGAGAGAGAAAGAAAGAAAGAAAGAGAGAGAAAGAGTGATGTGTTGAACAAGGAAGAAAGAGGGAGTAAGAAACAGAGAAAAAGATGAATATGAAAACAGAGAGTTGAAGATAGAATACAACACAAACCAAATCTAAATGAAACATAAAACACAAAGAAAAATCGAGTAACCGCAAGAAACCACAGCAAAATGAAACTATTCACGTATATATTTATAAACTTTTGAAATATGTTACCCAAAAGTAATTAACAAGGAAATGTGGGCCAGGGTTCTGCCATGTATAAACGTCTGCGTCGTCTTACACAAATGCTCATTTCTTCTATGCTCATTTATTTCATATATCTTATTTGTTGTTTTGTTGTTTCGTTTTTTGTTTTTTTTTTTTTTTTGGTTTCTATTCGTCTTCATGTTCTCGCTCACAAATTTTCAGCTGTTATTTTCGTAATTCTGTACATATGAAAAACAATCGAAATTCATTTCATGCATATTCGTTATGTTTTTTTATTTTTTCTCTTCTGTTGTATGATTCTGTTGATTGTTTTGCATGTTACTTAATAAAATCGCATCGTTTTGTTTTGTTTTTTTTTTTTTTTTTTGGTTCATTTTCATCTTTTCGTTGTTGTTCTTTTGCTGTTTGCTTCAAAAGCATCTAAACACATTTGGAGTGGCACGAATCATTATATTCTCTGTGTTATTTGCGAAGGGAAACACAAAATTTTTAAACATAATTCACACTTTCACTTGTTCGCCCACCGATCTGTACATTCTATGCATTTGACTTAATGTTTTACATGAGATTTACGTGCGAAACATTTTATGTGCCAATGATAATTAAAACATCTCCAAATATAACAAAAAACAAGCAATGGGGGATGCGTACAGTCATGCGGTACAATTGAAACAGCACGACATTTTATACAGTGCACGCGCTAAAATGTGCGTGCTGTTTTTTTTCTATATGTTATTGTTGTTGGTGTTTTATATTTTTTTTTTTTTTTTTTTTTTTGTGTGGCCCGTTAAAAAGTTTCAAAATCATACACATTTTCTCCATAATGTTGTAAAATGAGCATTGAAAATGTGGTTAAGAGAATACACGCACATAAACACACACACACACACACAAATTATGTAAAACCATGAGATTTCAATCACACTCGACATAAGTTAACGATATAACTCAAATGCGACATATTTTTGCCATTCATTTCTCACTATTTGATTTCTATTACATCTGTGATCATTGGTTTTTGGCTTCTGATTATGAGAGGGAATAGGATTCACTTTAGGGGCCATCTTTTTCTTTTTTCTTTTTTTTTTTTTACATTTTGTTTGAATTTTACGCGCGGCCAACAACAGATATGGCTATTGATGAGGGAGTATAACATAGACTTGTTTTTCAATCAATTCATTTCATTTCGTTTCATTGGCGTGCATGGAAAACCCATGCACGCCAGAAGCCAAACAAACGTGAACAAGAAGGAGAAAGAAAAAAAAAAAAAATTCTCAAGTAATTTAATGATGAATCGATTTTCATTTTCATACATTCCAAACAGCACCTTTTTTTTACTCGTGTGTGCAGAAAACATGAAGACAACAACAGCAACAACAACAAGAAGAAGAACAAGAAGAAGAAGAAGAAAAAGAAAAAGAAAAAGAATGTCGTAGGAGCGATGGATGAAATGGAGCGTGCTGTTTTTGATAGAAACACTGGAAGATAATAAAAAAGAAAAGCAAAGAGGCATTAATTCTCAGTTTGAACGAATTCCTCAAGTCCGCTTATAAGCGTATTTCAAGTGATTGCAAATGTTGTGAATTTTTTAGCATTTTATAATAATTCGAGGCATGTTCATATTTGCGTACTTTATATATTTATATCCTCGCAACTTTATATACGATGCGATGCTTTTTATGAAAAAAAAAAAAAAAACACACATACACAACAAATCTTTTTCTCTTTCTCTGTCGTCATTTTGAAGAACAATATTATATACGATGCTTATGATGTCACGGAAAAGAGAAAGCATTATACAAAGAAAACGATAATGGTGAACAGAAGCAATGAAGAAACAAAGTAAGAGATAGAGAGGGAAAAAAAACAAAAAATGCTCAAAAGATAAAAATTCCCATTCAGCCGTATTGAGGCTGTAAGCACTTCCATTGCTCGGTTGGCTCTCTCTATTCTATATCGTGTAAAATATCAATAGTCTGTGAATAAATTGTCTATGAAAATTGTTCATCTGATCAAGTTTTTCACATTAACTTTGATTTCTATTATGCCCATGTTGGACGAACCTTGCACACAGAGCTTACAAGAAAATATCGTGCTTCATTTTTCTCTGTCTCACTCTTTTCTACACTCTCATCTTTCACTCTTTTTTTTTTCCATGAAATCTCTTTCTCCCTATTTCTCCCATTCTCTCTCTCTCTTCTTCTCTCTTTCTCCTTCTCTCTCTCTCTCCTTTTCTCTCTCTCTTTCTCTTTCTTTTACTTTTACCCTCTGAACATAAAGTCAACATAAACTTGGCATTTTTCTATCCATTCCACATACTTAATAATAAAAATATATCGCTATAGATTGGATGAAAGCAAAAAGGATGAAAAATAAAATAAGCATAAAATAAAACAAAACAATCAATAAGCCTTGATTCAGTCATGAAATCTAGAATATCCAGATTTAATTTTTTTTTTTTTTTTTTTCTTGTCATTCTGTCTTTCTGTATTTCTCTCTGGCTTTCGCTTTCTCTTCTTTACTTCCCCTCTCTCTCTCACTCTCACTCTATCTCTCTCTCTCTCACTCTCACTCTCATTCTCTCTCTCTCTCACTCTCTCTCTCTCTATCTATCTCTACCTCTCTCTCTCTTCTCTCTCTCTCTCTCTCTCTCTCTATCTCTCTCTCTCCCTCTTTCTCTTTATTTGGTATTTTTGCTTTCCATTCGCTCTTCGTCTCGATATGTATTCTGCTTTATTGTCACCATTTAAACAGTCTGGGAAATGAAAATGAAAATCGTAGTGGTGCGGCCGTTTTCCAACAATCAAATGAGATACATAAAATAACGCATATATATATATATACAATGGGAAACAACTTGAACGCATAAAAATAACATCCACTTAACGAATGCTGTGAAAGCGAAACAGTGATGAAAATAAAAATCTCTCTTTTTCTACATATTTCGATATATATGTATATTGTCATGTATGTTATTATACGTAACGAAATGAAAAGAATAGAAATGAAACAAAACGAAATGAAAAACAAAAGGAAAAAGCGAGAAAGAGCGTGAGCAAAAAAAAAAGAAAGGAAAAAAGAAAAAAAAAAAATACCAACTTACTCGTAGCTTTAGTGACACATTGAACAAGTATGAATATTTGTTGTAACTTCGTGAAATATTTTCATATTTTCCCATTTCAACAAATTTGTGATTTATATGGAATGTAATGAACGCGTTCAGCTCAATTTCGATCTAGAACATTTACGCTGATTTATTGTATACAATAAAATGAAATTGTTGGCTGGAATTGATGTGAAATCTTTTTCTCACGATATTTTAATCAGTTCCATGGGATGAATGAAATGAAAACTATTTTCGTTGAAATGATCGAATTGTTTTGTATTGGATTTTGAGCTTTGTTTTCTACCCTCAATTTTTTTTCGTTTGTTTGTTTGTTATTGGTGATTTTTGGTATTTTCTCCCCTTCTAATTTCCATATATCTCTTTTGATTTGGGAGAGTTCAATTCATTTTTAAGTGATTTGCTGTTATAACATAGATAATGTTTCTTATTGTTGTTGTTGTTGTTGTTGTTGATTTTCATTTCGTTGATTTTGATTTCTGTGTTGTTTTGTAGTTTTTGCGATTTATATATTTTTGTTATATATAGAATATCTTGTTCGCATCACAGCAATACTATCAATAAATTTGAATCGATTCACAGCCACAGTGGCGCTATTTGTCACATTTATCCATTTCATAATATTCATTTTATGACACAGTTTTTGGTATTGATGAACTTTTTTTCTTTTTTATCGTTTGCATTTAGATATTCAGACCAGCAGCGATACCTTTAACGTAATCTTTCAATGGCTGCTGTAAATTCGGTAAGTGTTACACCTATCCATACTAATGTTCATATGAACAGGAGGACAACAATATCATTATTACGGATTTGGTTATTTTTTTTTTTTTTTTTTTTTTTTTTTTTTGTTCGTTCAAATAAATTATGAGACATTTTCTTTGATAATCGATGTTATTGTATAAAATGAAAACTAAAAGAATGAAAAAAATGCGATCATATCTCATGGGAATTTTAAAGTATTTTTCTTTTCTCTTTTCTTCGTTGAATCCTGCTTCAGGACTCGTGATAAAGTTTTGGTGATAAATTTTACGATAACATATATTTGGCTATTTTCAATTTTTGAAAAATTGTTAGGTTCAAGGAGGTTTGCGACTTCCATTGGCCGGTATCGCATCGCCTCGATTATTAATGTGTAGCGCATCAATGGGCGCTGAAGGTTCAGTAACACTTCAATTACGTGAAGCAGTCGAAGCTCCTGATTCTAGTGGACAATCCGATACCACCGCACTTACAATTGGTTATCCAGAAACAGACCTTTTAGCTGACATACAAGGTTCAATACAGGCTACAGGTAATCTATGACCCTAAAATAAAAAAAAAAAAAAAAAAAAAACAATTCATATTTTATTATATCATGAGAACACCATCTGTGCAATATCACTGTCAACATCAGCATATCAGTATCAAAACCACCATCACCAAACTACCTACTGATAGCAAAAGCTTTTATCAATATTGAACACCCAACACAGAACACCGACTGTTGTCATATATTCATTTTCAACACATCATTCATTTGTTATTGTATGGTGATGGTGGTGGTTATTGAACAGAATACTGTCTTTATTCTGTGCGTTTGTATATATATATGTGTTTGTGTGTATATTTGTGATGCAAAAATGGAAATAGCTGGAAATATAACGAGCGCGCTAAATTTCTGTTAACGGTACCAAACTGTGTTATAACAGTCACAGTCAGAGTCATGGATTTTTTCTTTTTTTTTCCATTTGAGGGAGGCGAAATATTTTCGTGTGCATTAAACAGAAACGATTTTCGTATGCAAATAAACTGAAGAATCATTTTGAGAGAGCTCTTTTGGGGCTTTATTTCAGCGATTTTTATGTGATTTCTATGCAGATGTCCATATCATCAATTTATTGTATTTTTAGTTGTATGATTTTGGCAGTGAGATAGAGAGAAAGGGAGAGTTAGATAGAGATAGATAGAGAGAGATAGAGAGAGAAAGAGAGAAAAAGCGAGAGCGAGAGTGAGCGAGAGAGAGAGAGAGAGAGAGAGAGAGAGAGAGAGAGAGAGAGAGAGAGAGAGAGAGAGAGAGAGAGAGAGAGAGAGAGAAAGAGAGAAAGATCGCTTCATTTTCTGATGCAAAATTTCTCGTTCTGTCCCTTTCATTATCTCTTACTCCCCCGTTCTCGCGATATACATACATATCTTTCTTTTTTCTCTCTTGGTCTCCATAGCTCCGTTTTTGTTTTGCAATCCAAAAATGAAACAGTGTCAGCTGTAATGAAGAAAGAAAGAACGAAAGTAAAAAGGATTTTGATTCGTTTCTATTTTTCTTTTTATTTTTTTGTTTTACATATGATGATTTTACAAATCACAATATGCCCAGATAACGCATTATTTTTACATTTATTGTGTATGGTAAAATTCAAGTAACAGATGATGTTAACCATTTTCGGATATATTTTTTTTTTTTTTTAAGATAATCGAGATAAAGACATTTTCCAAAATGTATTTCATATAAACAGTCAAAAGTCACATTGTCTGTTTATTGTACTGATATTTTTATTGTACGCGAATCAGGTAAATATTACGATGCGAGTAAGCAAATTTGTGTGTATGCAAACTTTTTGATGGAATGTGTAAAAAAAAAACGAAATTGGAATTCATTTGTTCATTTTAGCCTATGCGAAATGTGATAACAATGTTCAGCGTATTGTTCAAACTAACACTGATATGGTTTAGATATATACCGAACGGATGTAATAAAAAAAAAAAACACAGCCACACACACACATAAACACACAAGAATGAAAGAACACATAAACCTCTCTATACATAGTTAATTTTATCGCTTCAATATTGTTCGCCTTGATGACTTTCGCATAAATATACACACTAGGGCGGGTCAATTTGTATGAAGCCGAAAAAGTCGATAAACGGCGCCCCCTAGAAGTGTTCTACGGACAATTCTAAGCAACTTTGCCGAAGAAACCATATGTCTATCTTGAATTTCGAGCCCTTCGGATTTTCAAAAGTAGGTTTTTTCCCAAAACAATGAAATGCGTCGTGTTGAATCAACATTTGGCTTTTCAAAACAATTTTTTTCATCACTTTTATATGTGTATGGGGGGTTTTTGGGGTCAACAAATTCATTTTTGATGTTTATTTTTACCTATCACCGCCGCCAGAGGCCGTTTTATGCATATTTTGCCATTTTTTGCTTCTTTTTCAAGAAAAATGACAAATTTCTTGGGAAAATTAAGGAATATTTGACTTTTTCGTGTTGTAATAACATTTTTTATTAGTCGAAAATGTTCAGCGTTGAAAATCACTTTGAAAAACCTGTGTTCATTTCATTCAGTTCAAAAGTTGAATTATCAAAAAAAAATAAAATGAAATAAGAGAAAAATAAGCTTTGTTGATTTAGTGATAAAACAAAAAAAAAAACGATTTTTTGTTTTGAACTGAATGAAATGAACACAGGTTTTTCAAAGTGATTTTCAACGCTGAACATTTTCGACTAATAAAAAATGTTATTACAACACGAAAAAGTCAAATATTCCTTAATTTTCCCAAGAAATTTGTTATTTTTCTTGAAAAAGAAGCAAAAAATGGCTAAATATGCATAAAACGCCCTCTGGCGGCGGTGATAGGTAAAAATAAACATCAAAAATGAATTTGTTGACCCCAAAAACCCCCCATACACACATAAAAGTGATGAAAAAAATTGTTTTGAAAAGCCAAATGTTGATTCAACACGACGCATTTCATTGTTTTGGGAAAAAACCTACTTTTGAAAATCCGGGGGCTCGAAATTCAAGATAGACATATGGTTTCTTCGGCAAAGTTGCTTAGAATTGTCCGTAGAACACTTCTAGGGGGCGCCGTTTATTGTCAAAAAATTTGACCCGCCCTAATACACACATATATACTAAATACAACCAGAAGCTATAGAGTATTTTCGATTGAATGTGCTCTTAAGAATACTGATAATAAAAGCATTACAGTAGCCATTGAGTACACAGGTGTTGAGTTTTAATTGCGTGTACTCTCGAATTGTTTCTTCAAGCACGAAATGCTTTCAACCGAACGTTTCTCATTTTCTTTTTTCTTTCTCTTTGTCTCTAACTAACTCTCTCTCTCTCTCTCTCTTTTCTCTTTGTATCTGCTGCTCATTATCATTAATGTTCAAATAGTCGGTAGCGTAGCCAGTAAAAGTTCAGTGCAAAGCAATGGCACCGTTACCGTTACAACTGTGCCAGTCACAACAACAAACAATAGCATTGGCAATGCCAATAACGGAAACACCAAAAGCAACATGAATCGTAGCCAATCAACGAATTCCAATGCAAAGGAAAATATGGTGGCAACCGTTCAAAATACAGCAACAGCAGCAACAACAATACAAACACAAGTTTTACCATCAACGACAACGGTGAAAAAATCCAGGCCAAAAACATCATCGCCAACTCGACATGGACCCCAACAATGCCAAGTAAATATTTTTACATCACGTTTCGTAATTTTAGCACGCAAGTTTTTCTCTCTCTCTTTTTCTAGTTTTATTTTTTTTACGTTTTTTTTTTTTCGAAAAATTGACTTCACGTTTAATCAATAACATCGTTATGTCATCTGCTGACTTTTCCCAATAAATTTTTATTGTTTATCAAACGAATGAAATTTCATTTGAATCTCTTTCCTCCTCTTTCTCTCTCTCTCTCTCTATCTCTCTCTCTCTCTCTCTCTCTCTCTCTCTCTTTATCTCTGTTTCTCTTTTATTTGAAAAAATAGGTTTGCAGTAAAGTATTCGGAAATGCGTCCGCTTTGGCAAAACATAAGCTAACCCATAGTGATGAACGAAAGTATGTGTGTGGCATGTGTTCAAAAGCATTTAAACGACAGGACCATTTGTAAGTGTAATTTTTCCATAAACTGAAAATAAATGATGAGAGAAAAAATGAAAAAGAAAATTAGATCGATCATCATTTTCAAAATGCATTTAATTTTGAGCTTTTTGGCTCGAGTTTTGTGCAATTATCAAATTCAAGAGATTTTATTAAAATGCTCAGAGACCGATTGATAAGAGAAGTTTTACTTTTAAATATGTATGTATCTAGGATAATCTCACATCGATTAATATTGTTTTTATCATTCATCTTCCCACCCCATCCATTCTTTTTCTCTCCACCTCTTATATTCCTTTGGTCTTTCGGTCTGCTGATCTCGCTATCTTCATTGATAGCTTTAACAATGGCAATGGTCGTTATAACATTATGAGCATTAAAAACATTGTGATATATGCGCTGAATTCTCGAATTGTCAAGAAAATCTGTTTCATATAGCCAGTTGGTCATTCGATTCGGATCATTTTCTTTCTTGCTTTCTTTCATCATTTCATTCGTTCGTTTGTTCGTTCGTTCGTTCCATTTGTAAATCATTTAGTTTGCGTGTTTTTGCTATTCTTAACATTTTCTTTTGGTTTTAATTCAGAAACGGTCATATGCTGACTCATCGTAATAAAAAGCCGTATGAATGTAAGGCAGAAGGTTGTGGTAAATCATATTGTGATGCTCGATCGCTGAGACGACACACCGAAAATCATCACAATACGGTAGCAATGGCGCCAACCACACCAAACCAATCGATTTCATCAACTGGTCCACTTGGTGGTTTAAGCTTGTCACCAGCAACCGCAAGCGGTAAGCTTTTATATATTTGATTTTGCTCGTTAAATGTTTATTTAAAGAAAAAAATAAGTATCTGACACTTTGTCAACTTCCCAATATCTAATGGCTTGAACTCATGCAAAAATTTGATGTTTGTGTGTGTGTGTGTGTGTGTGTGCGTGTGCGTGTGTGCGTGCGTGCAAATGTACGTGTCGATGTTTGGTTTGTTTTTTTTTTTCGTCTTTTCTCTAACTCTTGTTTTGTTGTGAGTGTTTGCAAACTTTTCGCAAAAGTTTGAACATTTATTAATTCGAAGGTTATGCGTGATGCCACTGAAAGTTAATTTGCAAATAATTGCGTTCATTTGAATAAATTATGGATAAGTGGTGTCTATATTTAATAATGCTTCCTTTCACTTTGCCACTTCCACTTTTTCATTCTTCTTCAATTCACTAATTTTGTTTTTCTTATTCATTCTCTCTCACTCTCTCTCACTCTCTCTCTCACTCTCTCTCTCACTCTCTCTCTCACTCTCTCTCTCACTCTCTCTCTCACTCTCTCTCTCACTCTCTCTTTCTTTCTTTCTTTCTTTCTTTCTTTCTTTCTTTCTTTCTTTCTTTCTTTCTTTCTTCCTTTCCCTCACTCCCTGTCTCTAACTCTCATTTTCTCATCACCTTTTCCATTTCATTTCCTTTTCTCATATTTTGTATGCTGTTAATTAGGTGATGCAAGCTCTCCGCATGGTTCTAATTGCTTGCAGTTTAATGGTAATGGATTAGGAGGAGATGGATCAAAATCTTCATCACCCAGCCTACCAGCCGCTACATGTAATGAAGGACTATCACGTCACCTTGATCTCATTAGTCAGATTATGCAACAAAATAAACCAAATGTAAGCTTAACTACAGCCAATCAGCAAAATGGTCAAAAATCCATTCCCCGCCCAAGAACCTGGAATATTCAGGTAAGAAAATGAAAGCCAGTTTGTTCGTTAATAAAAATGAAAAGAGCAAATCTAAAATTGAATATTCAGTCTCTCTCTCTCTATCTATATATATATAATATATATATAGAACATTGCTATAATCAACTTAATAATTATCAAGATTATAAAACGTTTGCAATTAACTTGATGTAATAAAAATAAGCAATAAAAGAAGAGGCGAGAAAATTTTATAAATTGAAATGAGAAACGTAAAAGGAAATGAAAGAGAGAAAGAAAAAAAAAGAAATGTAAAGAATGAACAAAAAATAAAAATAAAAATATAGTGCTGAAAATGTTGAATGTTAATCCACACATTTTGACTTCATTTAGACTCAACTGCAACAAACCCAAACGAAAACTGATGTGGATACCATAAATACAACATCGAATGGGACAACAACATCACAATCGGCCGTTGTGAATACAGTAAAAACGGAACAAAAACCCGTCACATGCAATTTATGCGGACGATCATTTAAAAATATACCAGCATTAAATGGTCATATGCGATTACATGGTGGATACTTTAAGAAGGATACCGAAGCAAAAAAATGTGATAAAAAAGAAACACCTGGACCACCGTTGCAAACGGCAAGCGTTGGCATCCGTGCATTAATCGAAGAGAAAATTATAAGCAAACGTGGAAAAGAAATCAAAGTAAGTCATTCAACTCAATTGTTCTATCTCTCTCCCTCCATCTCTCCCTACCTACCTCCCTCCCTCTATCTCTCCCTCCCTCTCTCCCCTCTCTCCCTCCCTCTCTCCCTCCCTCTCTCCCTCCCTCTATCTCTCCCTCTCTCTCCCTCTCTCGCACTCCCCTCTCTCCTTCTCTTTCTGTCTATTTCTATTTCTATTCATTCATTATGTTCATTCTTTTATTAAATTTAATTTGAAATTCGTGCACTCAACTGTTTATTTAATTGATTCAATTTGGTTACCTGTTTATTCATTTTGTTTTAGAATTCATTTGCTGTACCTGCGCCGCCAACATTATCACGTCGATTAATCGATGCGGATAATTTTGTTGCACCAAAAACACTAACAACAACGAATGTTGTAACACCGAGCCATATAACAAATTCCACCATTTCGATTCCAGTGTGCCAAACAACAACCATGACAAATATGACGCAAACGACAATTGCTAAAAATATTCAGTTAAGTACAGCATTGTCGAAAACAAATTCGATTGAAACAAAAGATGCCACACTAATCGAATTACTTAAACGCGGTACAAAAGTGGCGGTCAAGTGCAATTCAACTGATTCAAATGGTAGTACAATGACATTTAAATCAAATACAACACCACAAACACATCAATCAACAGCGGCCCCATCATCGTCAGTATCAGTCGTAGCAGCAGCAGCTGCACAATCGGCAACGGTGTTATTACCAACGAATGTATCATCAACAACATCATCATTATCATCAAATACATCGACAACAAGCCCATTGGCCATTTCATTGTCAAATAATTCCGTAAAAAACACTCCACTTGCATTAACCATTTCACAAAATATGAATGGATCCAATGATGTATACACATTAGCCTATTCAACCGATTCGGCATCAACATTTTTTAATGAAAATGATGTTTACAATGTACCAGATACATCGATGCTATTGCAAGCGGTTGATTCCATACAATTATTACAAAATTCCAATGGAACATCACAATTGGGTGATATATCAACAATTGGTGAATATGCATTAACCGATGGTGGTGATTTAAATGATGCAAATTTATTATCACAATATACACCATCACGTCAAATTCAAGCCGTTTTAAATTCACCATTACCAGAAAGTTTAGCTGAATTTAGTGCACTTCATTCCAAAGATTTTGTACTTTATGGTACTGAAAGTGAAAATGATGATTCAGCAACAGTGCAAACGTCCAATTCACCATTACCAACATCACCATTATCATATCCAACACCACCGGCAAGCCATGAAGGTATCACACAATCATCACCATTTCTTGATGATACACATCATTTTGGTGATGCAAATTCAATATTTGATGATAAAAAAAATATTACATTTCTTGATGAAAATGGTTTATTTAAAGATATAAAAGATGCAAGACTTAGTGATTGTGAACAAATTTTAAAATTAAAACATGAATTATTCAATGATACAAAAGTTGTAATGGATGATACATTATATTTTAAAACTGAAATAAAAGATGAATACAATTCAAAAGGATCAATTGATTTAGTTGAACAAAATCACAATACCGATAATATTGATGAATTTAATGAAAATTTATCATTTTTGGATGAAACACGAAATTTTTTAGTCGATAGTCGTACACCATCATCACCATTATCGGCTGCATTTTTTACAAGCACAATGTCAAGTGCCGAAGAAGTAAAAGAAGCACTACAAGAAGTATTACCAAATGAAAGTATATCATGTGAACAAAACAACGATATTGATTTATATTATTTACCATCATCGGCATTTCAATCACAAATGATGCTTAATTCAGATGATCCATTATTATCATCATCACCAAAAGATTTTATTATAAAACATCCGATAAATCGATTTGAATTTGATTCGGGTTCATGTGCAAAAAAACCAAAATTAGATGCTGGTGTTGTGAATGTTGTAAATGTTGTGGAAAAAAATAAAATTCACATTGCTAGCCAATCGGAAAATGTTACAAATGAAACATTTTTAAGCCCGTCCAATTTAACCACACGAACACAATCAATTGCTATTACCACCAATACTAATACCAATTGTAATAGCAACACCAGCACTACTACTACCACCATAACTACCACCAACAACAACAACAACATTATGAACAATAACAACAACAACAACAACAGTCTCAACAACAATAACAACAACAATCTCAACAATAACAATAACAATAACAACAACAACAACAATCTCAACAATAACAACAACAATAGTACAACCATTGAATTTTCACAACCAATTGCAAAAGACAACAATAACATTCAATGCTTTGTGAAAAATGCACGACGAACTATTTTCTATAAATCAAATTTACGTAAAACAAATGCACCATATTATACACCATCGCCAATTCTTAATCCAAAACGTATTGCGCCCGGCCTATATTCAACAGAATTATTAAATGATTCATCAAATGATGATATGATTGATTTTGAATTTATTGAAAATACAAAATTTGATGAAAAATCCAAAATCAATATTGGTTCAGATTTTCAAGCAATAATACCATTAATGGAAATTAAAACATGCTATGAACATTATGATAATGATAAAGTACAATTGTTATGGAATCCAAATGTATTAGAAAATGATAAGCAAATACAACGTTTTGTTGAATTGGCTAAATCAAGTGCCGTACCATTGGTATGTCATTCAGAAGAAATGGCATTAAAAGCATTATACGATGCAAATGGTAATATACCAAATGCAATTTTAAAAATGTTACAAGAACCATCATCGTCCATTTATAATCGTTGGCAACCGCAAGAAGTTGAAACATTTTTAAATGGACTTGAAACGCATGGAAAAAACTTTTATAAAATTTCCAAAGAGGTTAGTTTCATTTCATTGATTGGTCAATTTAATTCATAAAAACGATAAACAATTGTTGTTCAAAACGATTATTGTTATTTCAAGCAATTTGTATGTGTTTTTTTTTTTTTTTTTGGTGATTTTACCAATTATTATTATGTATCCGTTTTCAATATATTTTTTTTTTTTTTTTTTTTTCATTTTCTCTTTCGTTCCATTTCCATTTAGATTCCATCAAAAACGACCGGTAATTGTGTGCAATTTTACTATTTTTGGAAAAAGCTTTGTGTTCACTACAAAAGCACTCATTTAAGTTCCGAATTTAATTCGTCTGATGGAGGTTCGGCAAATGCAACAAATCAACAAGAATCTCGCCCACACGTTTGTGAAATGCCAGATTGTTCAGCAGTAAGTAATTTCAAAAAATGATGTCATTGCAATTCAATTTATTTAAAATAGCAAAGCAAGCGAGTATTTTTTTGCTTTATTTTTGTTTTGTGTGTGTGTGTGTGTGTGTGTGTGTGTGTTTCATTCAAAAGAAAAGGAAACCATTTAAACCACTTTGAGTGCATATTTGAATGATTGAAAAAGATGAAACAAACGGTATTTTAATGATTAAAACAAAAGAAAAAGTCAAAAATGTGTTGCTTTTGTTCATCGAAAACGAAAAAAAAAAAAAAAAACTAACAGTTGCTTTGTTCATTTTTAATCACATGAAATAACTTTACACAAAACAAAAAATCATATGATCGAAAAGAGTAAATGAACAAAAAAAAGAGAAACAAATGAATTTGTTCTCGAATAAAAACCAATTCATTTTTTTCTTTCTTTCTTCTCTTAATCGTATTCATAATAGAGCTTTACATCGAAAGCGGCACTGCACGGTCACACTCGTATTCATTGTATTGGGCGGAGTACAAGCACATTTTCATCACAGACGGCCAATGGACAAAGTTTGTCAGGTACTTCAATTGCTTTAATCACAAAGGAAGATTTTCCCTGCAAGGTGTTTCCCTGTAAGGTGTGCGGAAAGTAAGGATTGATCACTCCATAATCTTAACATTCATCAAAATTTCATTTAGTTTCCGTTTTCTTTCAAATCAATTTTCAATTAAATCAGTATCAATTTGTTCGTAATTTGCGTCAACATTTGTATTCTCTCTCTCTCTCACTCTCTCTCTCTCTCTTTCTCTTCCGATTGTGTTTTTTGTCTTTAATTGTTCGTTTATTTTGTTGAATGTTCTTTCCGTTTTGCTTAGCATTGTTGCTAAGGTTTCCTTTTCCTTTTTCTTTTTTTTTTTTTCCATTTTTCTTCTGTTGTAAATCGAAAGAACTATTCAAATTGCACATTTAGTTGCGAATACATTTCGCTTTTGTTCCATCTTTACATCATTATTTTGTTAAAGTAAATTTTTAGATACATAATATTTGTTTAGGTTTAGACTTTATTTTGTAACGGTTGAAAGTACTGATTTACATTCAATTTTATAGAGACAATGTTCTTTAAATAAACACCAATCAATTTATGTGTTCTGATACTATCGTTGGAGAATATGATTTTCGTGAAACATTGATTTTGTTTTTTCTTCATCAAGTTTTCTCATGATTTTTTTTTATTTTCGTTTTTAAGGGTAAATTCAACACTGTGATTCATTGTTGGTATAATTTTCAATTTTTCAAATTCCACAAGAATTTTCTCGGAAATAATTAATACCATATCAAAATGCCCTTTCTATAATACATTTCTGAAAATCATTTTATTATACATTTAACGAAAAAAAAAAATATTTAATATAAATAGAGTACTAATTAATTAAAATGGTTATCAAACTTATCTCTTCCCCACATGACTGGGATTAAATAAAAAAAACAAGGTCCACATTCTATATTATAATGTACCAAATTGGTACAACCAATGGATAGATGTCTATCTATCGGTGTATGTAGCAAACAAATTGAATATGCTCAAGCCATGCGTGGATGATCCATACCGTTTATAAATATTCTTTATAGATTAAAGCATATGAAATGAATATGATCTATTTACCGTTCACCGAATTTTCAATTTTTTTTTTCATTTTTTTTTTTTTTTTTTTTTGGCTCATGCATTTGCGTACCTAGTTTAAATAAATCAGGTAGAAATTATTCACCAGACACTAAATACCAAATTTAACAAATTTTCACATGGTCAAATTTTCAAATAGAAATCTATTCGCTTTAATTAAATATCATTTTATTCTTCAATAAATATCATCCATTTAACAATGCTGAGATAACATGTTATGTTACATTCATGAGAAATCGGAAAAGTTTTCATTTTTTTTTTTCTTTTTTTTTTTTTCATTGATTTTTTAAATTTTTTAATTTCATTTTATGTCAAATTATATTATTAATATCCGTAGTATTGAATACTGCATAACAATAGGCCTATGCTCGTCCTAATAAATTACTATTTGCATGCTTTGAATTGTTATAAACAAGTTTTTAAGCTACTTAACTATTAGTATATGAAATTTTCTATCTTTATAACTTTTATTCTATATTTAAATCGAAAAAGAAATTACCAATTTATTAAATCTATCATATATATTTTTTCTCTTTCTCTCTCTCTTTCTTTCTTTCTTTCTCTGTTTTTTTTTTTTATCGTTGCTTTCAATATATGTAAACGGAATTTTTGTGTGTGGATTATATATTGTTGGTTTCCATCGGATGGGATAAATTTCATTTATTCAGGATATTTAATAAAGTGAAGAGCCGTAGCGCACACATGAAATCACATCGAGCACAAGAAACGGAAGCCAGTGCAAATTGAATGTACCATTTATCGTTTTGTTGCGATGGAAACAATTGGTCGCATTGATGAAAAAAATAAAAAAAAAAACCAACAAACTGATGATTTATATCGATATTGGTGGGAGGCCTAAGTCTTGAAAAACTGAAAAACAACAAAAACTGAAAACCTAGCATAGTCGCGAATTTTTATGATATTACAAATTTAATTGCATAATGAACACACTTCAAATTGATTGAATAGCCGGAAAGAAGGAAAAAAAAAATAAAGATGAAGCATACAAAGAAGAAAAATAAAACGAGCGAAAAATAAAAAAACAAATTGAAAAATTTCCAAAACAAAATGAAAAAAAAAGCCAATAACTTCGTTAAGGTATATTCTTGAAAAATTGACAATCTGATTTATTTCTTTTATATAAGGTTTAACAATAAATGCAACAATTTATTGATATTGTATTGTATTGTATTGTATTGTATTGTATTGAAGCAGAGTAGTAAACAAAAGAAGAAACATTTAAGAAGAATACTTATTACAAAAAAAAAAAAAAAAAAAAACAAGAAAGAGATAAATGTGAGATAATTATATTACAAAAAAAAATCTAATTAAAAATTAGAAAATAATTGTACAGTGAAAATGTATTTTTTTAAAAAAAAAAACAACAACAACAACACGAACAGCAAATTACAAAATGAAATGAAATGAGAATTCGAAACGAACAATTTTCAGTATTATTCCAAAGATTTAAAAATGTGACCAAAAGCACAACAGAGTAACGGCAATCGTGAATTAAGAACCATTTCTCGTTTAAACGCTTTCATTTGGATTATGCAATAGCAGATTGATTCTTTTCATGTCTTGTGATGTTTAAAAAATTAGTATTTTACTAGTCAGACAAAAAAAAAAAAAAAAAAAAAACTTTAATTAAAAAAACAACAACAACAACAACTATTCAAATAATAAGAATTTTTCAACAATCGGCACACATTCTCGGTTCGTGACTGACTGAATTTGCATTATTGCAAAAAAAAAAAAAAAAAAAAAAAAAAAAAAACAACAACTGACAATGTCGTCTGTTTGGCAAATTGAAATGAGACGCACAGACATAAACTAATTATCCGAGTGTGATGACACTATGAAATTGACAATGAAATTTGAATTTATCATAAAATGAAGAAAACAAAAAAATAAAATGATGATGCATCTATTGTGTTATACTAATTAATATATAATTTCATGTGAAAATAAGAACAAAAAAAAAAAAAAAACAAAAAAAAAAAAAATCATAATAATAAAGATTTAACACTGAATTAATACTAAATAATTCGGTCGATAAAATGAATAAACTAAAACATATTTTAAATGTAATTGTAGATCACAGAAATCATGGTTGTTCTTTAGAACTTAAGTGTTGGTTGTCGTTTATGTCTTAAATTTATAACAATAAAATGGAAACAAAAAAAAAAAAAATTAGAAGAAAAAAGTAAAAAAGTAAAAAAAAAAACCAAAAATAAAAATACCTAATAATTTGAAAATTTAAATAAGAAAACTAATATGCCAAAGGTATTAGACGCTTATGATAAAAGATCATGAGAAAAATGAAAAATACTGTGCATTGTTTGAAACTAAATCTGTAGATTTTCTATTCAAGTGACTTTTAAATTTCTATCAAATTGCGAGAATGAATGAATGAATGAAATGAATTGAGGGATTATTAAATAATATAAGAATGACAGAAAATCAAATTGAATGAAAAAAAAAAAACACTGAAACGAAATTTGCCAAATTTCCTGATTTCAAAACCATTTATCGTTATTACATTCTATAGCAATGACCGTACTGTTGGTATTACAATGGATTCATACATAATATCTTTTTATCTATATACATTGTCCAGAAACAATGTTTTATTAAATTAGAAGAAATCTCTCTTCAGACTTTATTTTCGACTGAATTATATATCGATATTCGGTCGTGAAAAACAAAAATACAAGCAAAATATGATTACCTAAGACAAGAGAAGGCATGACCGATTACGATGAAAATAAAAATGAATAAACATCACACATCAAATTGTGGCAATAATTTTTACACGGACAGATTTTTGTTCTATTTTTGCAAAAAAAAAAAAATTTATTGATATAATAATGCAAACCAAGTGATTCATTGGTTTAGTTTATTCCCGGATGCGCGCTCAAACAACATTTTTTTTTTTATGAATATAATCACATTTGATTTGAACAAAAATACGAACAAATTCAACAACATTCATTTATTACAATGATGATCTAAATAACCAAAAGGAATAACAATGGAAACAACTTAATCATTTTCACTATTAAGTGTAAATGATTCATTATTATTTGTAGTTATTGTGAATGTTTCTGTGTTTTTATTCAATAGACAATTTATCGGTTCTTTTTGCTGAATATTGTTTGGTGTCAAATGCATTGAATGTTTTAATATGAATGAATGAACATCACATTATAGCACAATTCAATCAAGTCAATGAGCATCAACATCAACAACAACAACAACAACAAATTTTTATTTTTAGACTTGAATACCATTCTTTGGATGATAAAAACAAAAATCATTGATTGTTTTCGACCGCATCTCAATAGATGTCACGACGTATTAAACAAATACTTTTTGCTGAATATTTTCTTTTTTTTTTTTTTTTTTTTTTATTCGTGCAACTCTTTTAGTTTCTTTTCGTGTTCTTGCTATTCCTTAAATCTTTTTAAATCACAGAATGTTTTTCTTTTCTTTGTTTTCCTTTCCTTTCTTTTCCTTTCCTTTGTTTTCCTTTCCTTTCCTTTAATTTTCTCTTTATTTATTGGGCATGTGCAATAAGCTTTTCCAATTTAAAATTTCTTTAACTTTTTCTGTGTTTTAATTGTCAACCTTCTTTGTATAAATTACGAAACAAAAAGCTCATTGAAAAAAATATATATAATATTATATAATAATTTTTTTTCACTTCAGTTTTTTCCATAAAAAAAAAGAAAAGAAAAAAACATAAATTTTGATTAATTATCGTATTTGTGGTATTTATTGAGATGAAAAGCATATTCATGTTCGATAAAATTTCAAATTCGAATTAAATTAAACAGGAAATATTGGCTAAATATGTAAATAAGTAAAATGACAAAAAAAAAAAGAACGCATTTGACATGGTTTTTGAAAATGTTCAACAGATGTCTTCGATCGCTCTTTTTTATTAAACTTTTTTCTATTTTTCAATTATTTTTCGAGATTTTCCTTGATAAAGTGTAGAGAAACAAGCGCCTAATCAATACAATTACATTATGTATCGAATAAAATTGATTTTATCTGCATTCAAAATGAGAGAAATAGAAAATCGAACCCAAAAACAACAAAAAAAAAAAGACAATTCATGGTGACGATCTTTTTTTTTTTTTGGTTTCGTTTTTAAAAACGGTATGAAATCATTTTATTCTGAAAAACTGTTACGCACACGTTTTTAAATTATTCAAATTCCTATTTATGAAATACTAATCAAAATGTTTTTTCATTGAAACGATCACATTTATCGATTAGATGATTGCGATAGATTAAAAATGTTCAACTCAATTTCCTGATTAGTTCGTCTTCTTTTTATTTTTTTTTTTGTTGTTATAGCAAAAATTTTGTTAGTATTGCACAAGAAAAAATCTAAAACAGAAGAAAAGCGCATAATATGCGCGCCGCCGCATATATATATATATATATAAAATATCCTCAAAAATTTAGGCAAAAATTCAAACATACACCACTGAAGCCATACATAATGGTCATATAAATAAATTCATGGAATAAAAGCAATGCAGTTAAATGCAGCAGCAAAATTAATCAAATAAATTTACTATTAATTAAATGTCTATTTATTATAAGTGAAAGACAAGATTTATAATCAATAATTGTTTCTTTTTTTTTTTTTAAAAAAACGTTTTCATGAAATAAAAACGTTCTTTATTTTAGCATAAGAATGATGAAAAGATAAGAGAAAAGATGAGGAAAAAGAAAAAGAAGAAAAAGAACTAATTATGTATTGAAATTAATGTTTGTTGACTATTTTCTATATGAATTTTAAAACAAAAAAATCCAACACAAAATTTTCCATGTGTATAATGACTATCGCCTAAATCGATAATCAAATATATGTGTGATGTACGTGTACAATACACATGCACACAATAATTTGTGCTTTCTCTGTCTGTAATAACAGTTGTGGTTTTAAGTAAAAGAAATTAAATGAAAAAAAAAAAAAAAAAAAAAACAATTTCATTCAAACAATTGTTTTTTTTTTAAATCTGTATAAAAAGAAGAACATTTAATAAGAAGATTCATCGAGACATTAGATTTTTATTATGCGACATATTTAAAATACGTGTAATTTAGAAAGTTATGCGAGAATAAAAATCAAATTCATTGAAAATGTGTGACCAAAAAAAAAAAAAAAAAAGTGAAAAAAGAGAAAGAATTATGGTTGGATAAAGAAAATCAAGAGAGTGTAATCGAGTGTAATGTTTGAAATTTGGCATTAACCATTGAATAACATTTGTGAATCTTTGACAACATGATTTTGTTGAAACTTTGGTTTTCACCTTTAGCTTGAAATCGATTTACAAATGAAAATTCGAATTTTATTGCACTCGTTATTCAATGAACATTTCAATCATAAGTTATGGTCCATAACGATTGGTCAAATTTGGTTTTTTCTCCCTTTTTTTTTTTGTCGAGTTAACATTTTTTTTTCATCTCATTTCATCTCTCTGTCAAAAACGCTTAAATCCTTTTACCATCTTCCTTTGTATGTTATATTGAATAAATATGATCCAAAAATGTGATCATGAAAATGCAATTTACCTGAAAACTTTAAATATATATAAATATATACATAATATCTATATATTCAAGAGAATAGCCATTTATGAGTGTAGAGAAGAAAAAAAAACTTTTATAATCTTTTTTACATTCATTAAAAATCTGTTACGTTTTTTCTTTCCTCTGCGGTACTTTTGATACATTCAACTAAATCTTTTTTTTTTTTCATTTTTCGTCGCATAACAATCATGAAGCATTTTTAAAACAAACAATAAAATAAAAACGCAAATCGTAGAAAATAACATGAACGAATTGCCATAAATTTTTTGAAAAAAAAAAAAAAAAAAAACTTTTTTTTTTTTTGGCATGTTCATGGGCATCTTTGACACAGTATTTACTTATTTGAATTATAAAAAGATAATCTATCTATATATATATATATATATATAAATAAATAAAAGTCCTTGGTTTAGTATCGGATAATATTCCGTGAAATGTCCCGATAAATAATCTACGTACGTATAATCAAGCCAATTCGTTTGGAATAAAAATATTCCTTTCGAATCTTTTGGTGTGATGATAAATTTTTAATGCAGAGCCAAGTGATGAAATCAGTCAATTAAAAAAATTCAACTCAATGGATGAATGAAAAAAGAAATTTTTATTTTTCTTTTTCAAATGGGAATGCTTGTAATGAATGATAGATATATATATAAATGAAAGTCCTTGGTTTAGTATCGAATTGTTTGCAATGCAAATATTCGTAAGGATTTCATTCAATAAACGTTTATTACGCTATCATCATGTTTTTATTTATGATTCAGATAATCGATGCCAAAAACTAAACCACTTAGATTATAATCTTATTGCTTATTTTTTTTTTTTTTTTTCATTTTTAAGATATATTCTCCGATTTTACTCAAAATTTGCACCTTGTAGATATATTTAAACTGAAAATAATGTGACAACAAACCAACAAGTAAAATGAAAAAGAAAAAGGAAGAAATAAATTATGAAAATAAACAACCAAATGGATATTAAATGATATTTGTAATTAAAGACACAATTTGTAGTCAATCTAGAATCGCTCAGTTATATGTGCGTTTATTATTTTTTGGTGTCATACTCTGTGTTGTGATTTTTCATAATGAACTTACATTACAAAATGGATAACCATGTGTAAATAACATTTAAAAATGAAGAAACATGCATGTGAACAACAGACACATTTGAAAGAAAAAAAAAAAACAAAAAAACAAAACAAAACTAAAAACCAAATCACAAAATCATGTAGCTGAATCTGTAAATATTAGTTCAGGCATAAGATTAACTACTTTTTTTCTTTTTTCATTTCGTGTGCCATCTATGCAATTGAAAATAGCTAAAAGAATTAAATTAATCGACTAAAAGACAGTCAAATTTGATACTTACAAATTCAACATTTTGCTCATTAAATGTGTTTTTTAAATTCGTAATTATTGATAAATACGTTTTGAAATATTTGAGATAGAGAGAGAGAGAGAGAGAGAGAGAGAGAGAGAGAGAGAGAGAGAGAGAGAGAGAAAGAGAGAGAGAGAGAGAGAGAGAGAAAGAAAGAAAGAGAGAAAGAGAAAGTGAAAAAGTGAATTAAAAGCGAGAAATATGTTTGTTTGTTTTTTGTTTGAATCCAATGTAAGAGACGTTTTTTTTTTTTCGGTTTTCTGTTCATTTAGCTAGTCATTTATTTGCGCATATTCTTCCCTTGCCCCCCGCCCCCCTCATCCTACCTCTCAAACAAGACGTAGAAAAATTAATAATATTTCTATTTAAATTAATAATTAAATTATAAAAGTCCTTATAGACATATCAATTTACAAACAAGAAAAACAAAAAAACTATTTCTAGTTTTAACAATATTGTGAAATACGCATAATTTACTTAAGTTGTCTAAAGAAATTAATAGAAAATAAACTTGAAACAAATGAGAAACTTTATTAGAAATGATAAATTATATGCAAAGAAAAAGCGTTTTCCGTAGATTTTCATCTAAGAAGTATCAAATTAAAACAGAATTAATAACAAAGAAAAAAAAAACATAGCCTAGCTAAGTACCTTTGAGATGCACAATGCACATGGTCCATGCAATTCCGATATACAAATGAGAATTTTTCGTTATTTTATATTAAACAATATTTTTTCAATCGCTTCATTGTCATAAGTGGATTATTTATTTATTTTTATTTTATTTTTTTTTTTTTCCAAAGTTTGAACATTAAATATGACTTTATTAATCATATAATTCTTGTATACAAAATCCCTAAATAAATTCATTGTTCAAATATGAATCCAAACAAATTGCCAATTTTCAACTATTTTTCATAACACAAAATCAAATCAAAATTTTAATGCAAAGAAAATGTGTTTAGAAATAAAAGCTCAATGTACTTCTAAAATAAGATGTAAATTTGACGAATGAAAATAAAACACCAGCTTAACATTTGGAATTGATATTCTCAGACATATACATACATATATAGACATATAAACGAAATTGTTGGTACATCAATGTTTGACGCGTTTTTTGTTTTTTTTTTTCTTTTTTTTTTTTTTCTCATAAAATGGCACTAATTTCCAAAGGGCTCAAGTAAAAATTCATCGAACCATTTGATTGAATGTGTATGTGTATGTGTGTTTGTCTAATTTTTCTCCAATCTCATTAGCTAGTAAATGTTTATAAAATGTGCCAATGTTCCCCTTGCACAATGTTCCTTTTGAAAAAAAAAAAAAAAAAAAAAAAAACTCAATTCCTCAATAATAAAGACACAAAATCAAAATATGCAAATTAAAAAACAAAAGAAAAAAAAAAACTTGCAGTGTTCCGTACCAATATTTCTCAATATAAGTTATTAATTTCAAGCAATCACATCTTTTCAGTTTGTTGAAGATTTAAAAAAAAAAAAATAATACAACGAAAGCAATCTACACATGCTCTCACTAAGAAAAAAAACCAAATGCAATCATAATGATTATAAAATAAATAGAAAAAGCATGGAAAACGGAAAACAATTGAAATGAATAGCAACAGCCCAACCCTACACATATAAAATGTGCATGAAAATCTCTGGATGAAAATTTTTACTAAAAATCTAGTAAATTTTAATGTATAAAAAATTGTATTGTAGATAATGTAATGAATAATTATGTTGTTTCAATCTCATAAACTATGAGCAATCTTGACTGTCTGATTTTCGTCTTTCTTTCGAATATTCTTTGAAATAGTTTAGAAGTGAAAAATAAAAAAAATAAAAAAAAAACAAAAAAACGAAAATGAAAATAATGTGTAATAATGAAAACGTTTCTTCCAAATGCAACAACAATTGCGCGCACTTTAAATGCAATAAAAAAAAACACACAAAATTAAAAAAAAAAAAAAAAAAAAAAAAAAACTAAATAATAATCGTAAGGCCTAAGAATAAACTTTCATTTTCATTGTTTCAACGCTTTCATTCTAATAACATTCATGTTTAAACAATGCTTACATGTTAATCACAGTTATTGAATGATTGAAATCGAATAACATGTTTTCTTTTTCTTTTTTGTCGTTTATCTGTTTGTTCGTTTTTCTTCTGTTTCTCATTCAAATCACACATTTCGAATGGCCAACAAACAATTTTCATTTTGACAATCTATTTTTATACAAAAAAAAAAAAGAAGAAACTAAATATGAAAATCTTACGAAAATTTTTTGCATTCAATGGGGGACAAAATAATAAAACACAATGAGAAAAATGAAGCAAATTTCAAATGTAAATTTATTAGAAAAATAATAAAAAAAAAAGAAGAAGAATTAGTGCAAAAAGTGAAAATGAGAAAATGAATAGACAAAAATTAAGTAGAAAAAGATGAAACAAACTATAATGAGATAAAAATGTTGTGACTTCCTAAAAATGCAGTTGATCAGTTTTTATTCTAAGTTTGTGCGTTTCGAACATTTTTTCTTTTCTTTTCTTTTGGTTTTCTCTCATATTTCATAAAAACGACTGAACTTACTTAATTTTTGAGTTAATTTTGTATGAAATTGGCCAAAATTTCATATGCAATTAATTAAATCATTTCAATTTAATGTCAGTAATAGATTTCTCGGCGAAAATTCATTTATTTTAATTCTATTTTCATTCATTTTCCATTGCAATTGTGAATGAATGTGTGCTCAATATTTCAGGAAATTAAAAAAAATAAAAAAGAAAGTATAAGTAGATACTTTTATGTAGATTAAAATACGTGTTCTGGGGGGCACTTAAATAAGTTTCTCTTTAATCTAAAGTTGTGTAGTTGGGATTTTGATTTAATTTTTTCAAAGGGCCACATCATATTAGAGACTATGACAAATGCCTTAATGTTACTATTTGAAATTTTAATTTTTTGGGTTTTTTTTTTTTTTTTTTTTTTTTTTTTTTGTTTTGGTCGATCATTAATTTATGCTTAGTGGGATAAAATGCATCTGGATTTAATTTCATGTGATTCCATATGATGTGAATCCGAATTGAGATGAACAAAATAATATTTACCTTGAAAGAAAAAAGAAATCGCACACATACATACTGTCAATTAGATATGAAGCAGATAAAAGTTGAATAAAAACTACATAGTCATGTGATAAAAAACAGACGGATCGATGTGCCATGTGTAATAATGTAAAATGTACAAAACAATCTGGATAATTAAAAGCACAAAATTCCGTTGTTGTTCTCTTTTTTAGATGAAAAATAAAAAAAAAAAAAACAAATTGTATTAAAACTAAAAGTGGACTATGTTTGTTTTTTGCATGGCAATTTATTTCAAAAAAGAAAAAAGGAAAATGAATGTGTCTCGAAGAATCTAATGATGTGTCGCAAATGAAAGAGAAATAGGAAATTTGTAAAAGAAAAAGGAAATTCGCAAATGAAAAAGAAATAGGAAATTTGTAAGAGAAGTTATGATGCTTATGTGAGGTGCGACATAATGTGGTCGAATTAAATGCTCGACATACTGAATTTATTTCAAAGTCCGGAAAAATTAAGCAAAAAAGTTTACCAAAAAAAAAAAAAAAAACAAAAAAACACTCAAAAATTAAGAACGATAGCTCTACATTTCATGTAGTGCCAAATAACAAATCAACCATGCATTAAATGCTATAATTGCTCTTCCCCTAATTTGATCGGATTATAAACAAAATGGCAAACAAATTTGCTCACCACAAATTAATATGCTCTCACATAACCACACAACCAAAAACCACAACAATATCTTCTTACCTCTGAATAATTTAACCATGCGAAATGAGTGAGATATACTTTTTCTACATCAAAAACCAAATACCATTTTAAAAAAAAAAAAAGTTTGCATAAAATGAATTAGAAGAGAAGAAAAAAAAAAAGAAAAGAAATAACGGTTAGTGTTTCTTTTTTTTTTTTTTTTTTTTTTTGTAGCAAAGCATTCAAATCGATTTCTTCCATTAACCTATAACTTCTATGTAGTTAATATCGGACGTATATTTAAATTGGCGTTAGTATTTTCACACCGAAATAATGTTTCTATTTCTTTTATGCGGAATGTATTTTAAATGTGAAAAAAAAAAAAATTAAAGAGGATTAACAAAAAAAAAGCATTCAAAAAAAAGAAGAAGAAGAAAAAAAAAAACATGCACTGATTCATTAAAATTAAAACATTTCATCATATGGTTGAAATAATCGTTTCATGTTTATAGTCAATCATTGTTAGAATTTAAGGATAAAAATCGAATGTAACTTTTAAACAAAGTCTTTTATTAAATGTTTCCTCCTACAAAGAAATGAAAAAAAAAAAAAAAAAAAAAAAAAATACACTCAAACAAATTACACGAACGAAATGGATCCATGTGAGCAAAATGCAACGACAATGGTTATTGTGTATGATTCGTAAATTACGAATTGTTTTAAATCAAGTTAAATGGACTTGAAATCGTTTAATCGGTCGACACAATAGAAAATTTGCATTTTCACATTGATGTTTTTATCATTTCGAAATTACATCAACAATTGATGCCATTTTGGATTTGATCGAAACATACTTATTTTTAGCACACATTTCTAGATCATTAATATTGTTGTTATGCTGTTCTGTTTTTTTTTTTTCTCTTTATTCCTTAATTGTCTTATTTTGTATTTTTATTTTCGCGAATATTTTTTCTCATTCGTAATATTGGACAAGTGCACTACTAATTCATTTGTTTCTATTTTATTCTTTTTTTTTCGGTTTAATTCCATGTTTTTTATTCTTCTTGAACAAATTTCTTGAAATAAAAATAAAGAACAAAAAAATGTATGAAAATTTTAACCAAACAAGAAATAAATAAATAAAAAGGCATAAATTTTCAAAATGGTGCATAAACTACGTAATTTTATTAATCAAATATATGAAAGAGACGACGAGTTTTGAATACTTATACACGTATGTACCGTTATTGGTACGCGACTAGATTTAGAATATATACACAAGCACATACAGACAGACACACACACACAGACACACACCAGAAAGACACAGACACACACATAAAACCAACCAAACAAACAAACATAAAATAAAAAAATAAAAAACAAAAAACGCAATTTGCGTGTTAATAGATACAATTGATACAAATGAATTAAAATCATAGCATCAATTAAAACTCAGAACATCAAAAATGTAACTACAAAGAAACAATTTAAAAATAAAAAGAGAAATGAATGAATAAAAAAAATATACTAGAGCATTCAGAAAAAATTTAAAAGTCTCTCTAGTTTTCTATATTGCAATAAGCTCATATTTCTTGATTGAAGAATATCATGAGTTTATATACCAATCCAAAATAATCAAGAATAAACATTAAATAACAACTACCAAAAAAAAAAGAAAACACAGACACACACAAAAAAACAAAAAAACAAAAATCTATAAAAATAACAACAAATTAAGAAAGAATATTTTAGAGTAGAAACACAACCAGTTTTAATCACATAAATTAAATTAATTGTTGTAATTAAATTATTGATATGAACAGAACAAACACACAAAAAAAAAAAAAAAAAAAAAAAAAAAAAAAAAAATATTAACAACTAATGAAAGAATCTTTCTCTGTGATTATTTTAATATGTACATTTAAATTCTGATGATAAGGAGAAAGTTTTATGGGAAATAATGTATATTTTAGCCTCATTATGTGGATGAAAATATATGTAATGTATGAAATCTATCTGAATTAATTGTTTTATTTTAAAAATTCAACTACTGTGTATACACATTTGACATGCTTAACCAGTTATGGATCAGGACCAAAAGTGAGTGAGTACATTTCTACAAGGAAGATTTCTTGCACTGGAAATACAAATCCTAGGGGTGTGGATGTCATTCTATTGCATGCAAATTATGTCAATATTCGCAAAATATTCGCAAAAAATGAATGCTATTTGCAAAAAACCATGAGTCATTTGCAATACTTGATGCTGCTGTTACAGCAGTGCTGTATGAGAATATTAAGCCATCATATTGAATCGAATTTTCACAAATTATGCAAATATTCTGCGAATGATTCATATAAATACATTTTTGAATCCAAAGTTGTCAACGAACTATTCGCTCGTAAATTACGAGCATATATTTGGCTCCGCTCTGCTACAAAGATTATATTTGGCTCCGTTCCGCAGCTCAGCTCTTCAAGAGCGGCTGCCGAGAGCTGCTCTTGTAATGTATATACGAATGTTCTTATCTTACCGTCTGATTTTTAGCATTGAAGAGCTGAGCTGCGGAGCGGAGCCGAATATATTCTCTGCTTGTAATGAACGAACGCAAATTTTTCTTCCTCAAAACCACCTGAAATTTTGGTTTTGTCTGAAAAGATTCGCCGTTCTACAGAAATGGTATAAAAGTGTTGAAGCGCCGTTGTTTAAAAATGTTAAAGCGACTGATTGTATAAAGCTAAAAGGTGATGATTAAAGTTGAATTTTGCCGAAAAACTTGTATTTTGATTGATATAGTGAAAAATACAAATAGTTATTGGTTTTCCATACAATATGTTTGAAAAAAATATCGCCTCAATCTGATTCAGATGAACGTATACGTCACATGTGAGTTTTTTCAACGTATCTTACACATATGCACAATATTCCTTATATGGGTGCAAAGATAAATGTTCAATATATACAATGGTTGAATTGTCTTTTCGAAATGGTGATTTTTTTATGTATTTTTCTTCTTTTTTTGCAAAAGACAAATGCTTCGGATCAATCTGATCCAATTAGCTGCTTGAAGGTTAATAATTGTATCAAAATTGTTTTTTTTTTTACAGTAGATTGAAATTAATTTGTTTCAAAAATGCGCTTTATGCAAATAAGTGTGCATCTCTCTTGCAATCATATTGATATTACGAACCATGAAAGTTCATGTTATGGATCTTTTCTTTAATATTTGCGCATTAAAGTATTCAATTCAGAATTTACATTTATACATTTGAATGACCATACCTAATATTAAATTTAAAAAAAAAAAACGGTGAAAAGAAACGGTTTATATTCAAATCTGGTTTGTATTGCAACAAAAATACCAATTGATGTGGTAATGTCAAAATGATTGAGGTTATGTTTAATTGTTGTTTTGATGTAAACTTCATATTTATTCGAATGTCATTGTGAATATTTTCTTCAGTGATTTACTGAATCAAAACAATAGTATTGTGGAATTCAACGATTTGTGGTTTTTTTTTATTATTATTATTATTGATAAGTCATTTAATTTAATTTTTCATATGTAAAACATGTTAAATTTATGTTCTAAATCAATAAAAATATGACAAAAAAGAAAAATGAACAGAGACACATGTAATAAAATTTTATTTTTTTACCATATTTAAATGTCTATTCGAATTTGTTTACATTTTAAATTTGTTGAAAAAAAAAAAAAAAAAAAAATGTTTTCGATTTGAAATGCTAATTCGTTCTTTAGTTAAATACTAGTAATGATTTAATATTTTGAAAATGTTCAAAACAGAGAGAATTTCAATAAGATTTTTTCAAATTTTCTTAAAATTCATACAGACAGAATCGTGCATGGGAAAAGGATAGACGGGATCGATTGAATAAAACATTTGAAAAATTGGCCAAACTATTGCCAGAGTATCGACCAAAAGTGAGTTTTAGTAAAATTGAAATTCTACACAAGACCATCATTTACATTGAAGATCTTAGGAAAAATCTAAGAGATGTTTTATCAACAGAAAATCAGTCGATGTTAAGTAAGTAGGAAATTTTTATGATTTCTATCTAAATATCTAAATTGTTATTATATTTATGAAATTATTATTGGTTTTGTTTACAATATAGAAACACAAGAAGAGCTTGAAGAGAGTCTTAAGGCGCTTGTATCCCAAAATAATGATTTAGTTGAATTATTACAAAAGGCAAATATTCAAGTGCCACATTTTGTTGGGCCAAAATTTTTGAGCTTCATTATAACCGTGCATGATGCAAAACCAACTGAAAAAACCGATGAAAATGACAAAAAAACAACTAATTTAAATAATCAACAAGACAATCAAATCAATTCAAATGATACAAAGAGTTTATGTAAAAAATCCATAGAAAAATCAACAACAATTGAAACAACTGATGTGATTCAAAATCAATCATCAAGCAATCAACAAATAAATGATAAAAAAACTATTAATAATAGTATTGAAATTGTTGAATCAAAAACAATTTCAAAATCATCATTGAATATTTTGCCCGAATTGAAAGATGTTCAGTCATTTGGTTCGGTTGATGTAATACCAGTGAATAATACATCAAAGCCTGATTTAAAAGTGCACGAAAAACCAGTGAATAATTTTGTTGAAATCACACCACTGGTTAGCAAATCAAATGAAAATGTGCCCATACAACAGCCAGAAAAGTCATACGATTTACCAAAATCGAAGGAATCATCAAACATACATGGTTTGTAATGATTAAAATGTTTTGCGATTTTTTTCCATCTGAATTTTTCTTGATTTATATCTACTTGAATTTCAGAACCAAAAATTGACCGAGGATCATTAGATGTTTCTATGGTTTTAAATAAAAACCAATCTTCAGTGGAGGAAATTTCGAAAATTAAAAAACATGATGAGAATAAAACGAGTAGCATTATCGTGGAAAAATTGGAGGATAAATCAAAGAAATTATCTTGCAATGAATTGGTAGCTAATTCACAATGTGATAAAAAATCAACGACAGTCAATACGCGGCCCGTGATGGCATCTACGATGACATCAACAATGGCATCTACAATGACATCAACAATGATTACGATGACATCGACCATGACGTTGGCAACAACAACGGCCATGACAATGGCAACAACGACAACGTTACCAATATCGACACCAATGACAGTAAAAACGATGTCAACATCAAAAACGACATCGACATCAAAAACGCCAACAAAAATGACACCGACAAAAACAATGCCAACGAAAAAACAAAATGTCCACGAACGAAAAATTAATACCACCAATGTACAGACATCAAATAAAGTTCAAAATAGAACAAAAAAGCCATCAAATTCCAAAAATATTGATTGTCAAAAGGAGCAAAAAATTATAACAACAATAGAGCCCTTTAAATCAATTAACAATAATATTTTGACCAATGATATTAATTTGGAGAAAAAAGTCGATAATTTTGTGATGCCATTAAAAGATTTATGTGAAAATATAACACATGAAAAAGATTTACCAGTCGAATTGTTTGGAAATTTTCCAATGCCACAAATGCAAAATGAATCAAATCCAAATGCATTATCACCAACAGCCGCATTTCTATTATCATTTCCAGTTGTATCAACAGCATCAACATCAAAACCAACCGAAACTGACAATAGCTATACAGATGGTAACAATTTATTAAGACTTGATGATAAACAAAATCAACCAAAAGATAATCATAATTTATTTGAAAGCATTTCATCAATATTAAATGATTTAAATGATGTATCGGATAGCAAGCATATATCAAGTGTTGATCATGCAAATTTAGGACAATATACATATCAATGTCCAATAAAAACGAAATCAAATCATGAACAAGATAAATTCAATACATTAAATGCAATGCATTTAAATCGAAATAAATCAAATCAAAAGAATTTGAATATAACAAATCTATTGAATGATGATCGAATGAATAAAAATAATTTATTGTATAGAAATGAACCAGCTAAGGTATTATGCAATGAAAATAAAAAACAAAATACATCAGAATGTTCAACAAATGTAATGCCATCGAATGTAATGCAAACAAATTGTTTATTAAATGATCGCACCAATTATTTACCAGCAACAAAAACATTTGTTGAAAATATTCAAAATCCATGCGATAATACAACGGATTTTTATGAAAGTCTTTCAACACTTGGTTTACCATTAAAATCAGCTACCGCATTAGCCACAGCACCAATAAATCCAACATCACATTTTAATTTTCAAATACCATCATTGGCACAATCACGTAATTTAATTGATACAAGACCATTAATTGCTGATACACCATTTACATTTTCATTGACAAAATGTTCGGATTCAATAACAAATACAACAAATAATACAATAAAATCCATATCACAACAACATGATGATCAAACGATAATGCATCATCATCATCGTACAAATAAAAATCAAAAGAAATCATCACCAACAAAACATTTGGTAAATGATCGATTTGTTGTAACAACTGAAACATCATCAATTGCATCATTAAATCGTTGCAATTCATTTAATCCATTTTCATATGATAATCCAACAATGTTTACATCTACGTCTTCCATTGGATTGCCCAATTTAACAACTGTATCATCATCAGTTAATTCAACGATTACAGCAACACCATTTACATTTACATTAACACCAACATTTTCAACAATATCGGCTAATACACCATTATTATCAAATCATGATCCATTGTTTTCATCATCATTTGATATGCCTAATATTCGACCGACAAATTCATTGACGAAAAATCACAAAAAGGATAAATTACCAATTACATTATTTTGTGGTGGTGATGTTGGTGGTATTGGTGGTATTGGTGGTGGTGTCAGTGGTGGTGGTGGTGGTGGTAGTGGTGGTGGAGGTGGTGGTAGTGGTGTTGTTGAAAAAGATCCACAAATTCAATCAACAATTGGAAAAACTAATAAAAATTATGCCATTCCGTCCACATCAAAATCAAGTAAAATTAATTTGGTCAATTGGATGACATCCATGGATTCACATTGCAGTTCAAATAAACCGTTGCATTTAGATTTTATGTCGTCATCAACAACTGATGAACAATCACCATGGTCACCAAATCGTATCAATGTTGATAATACAAATTTGATCTCATCATCTGCATTACCAATGTTACAAGGTGATTTAGCATTGAATACAATTTCAAATAATTGTAATTCAATTGTTAATAAATATGATATTGATACGAAAAAATCACCGTTACGATCAATAAATGTAAATCAAAAATATAATCAAACAAAATTACAAACACAACGGAAAATTGATTCAAATATACATTCTGATCGTAATGAAAAGCATGATAAAAATGATAGAATGACATCGCAAACGCATTCACATTCGCAATCGCATCATCAATCCACATCATCGATACGAATGAATGAATCAAATCAAATTACAAATAATTTTCATTCGGTTAGTCAATTATTGGATTCAGAGCGACAAACTGTAAATAAAAATAATTATTATTCATCAAATGATGGTAAAATGCAATTGAAAGATACAAATAATAGTAATGTGATAGCAAAGCAAAAATTTTTTACAAAATATGATTCAGATGGAAATAATCAATTTAATGATATTGGAACGAATGAATGTGGTAGCAGTGGTGGTAACGGCAGCGGCGGCGTCGAGGCGTCGGCGGCGTCGGCGGAGGTGGTGGTGGTAATGATCGTGATTTATTCGGTGGTTATTTTTTCAGTCAACCGAAACGTTTAAAATTAAATTATCATTCATCTAGTGAATTTTTAGGTAATCAAAGTTTTCCATCATCAAACTATGAAAATCCAACAAATACAAATGACATACTTGCACCATATACAAATTATCAAACATTTGATACTGATTATAATAATATATCGGCAACATCATGCATAAATAATTTATCAAATCAAACATATTCGTATCAATATACACAACCACAAACATACAATCATTCGCATTCAATGCAACAGCAACCGCAAACTGTATGCGATCCAATTGATTCATCAAATTATTTTAGTCAAGCGCCTGTTACATTGCCCAATTTTAAACCGCCACCAACAACACATTTCAATGATACAATACGGACCAATTCAAAAGCAAATGTACAGCAAACATTTTTACATCAATCAATAACCACTAAATCGACCGATACAATTGGAATTTCAAATGGAAAATTATTTACATCGACCGGTAGTACTGGCACTACATCAAGTGTTGCTGCAGGTGGTGGTAGTGGTGGTAGTGGTGGTAGTGGTGGTAGTGGTGGTAGTGGTGGTAGTGGTGTAGGTGGTGTAGGTGCTGCTTCTGTCTCTGCTTCTGTTACCGCAAATATTTCAACCCAATTACCAATGTGCACAATAAATAGAACAACAATGCCATGTCCATCAAAAACCACACACTATCCATCACATACAAACATAAATAATTTACAATTGAATCAAACATGGAATGATAGTTTCAGTTGGATGCCTTATACAAATTCAATTGATAAATCGTATAATAATAATTTATTCAATACCAGCAGCACCGATAGTTCAATCAATAAATTACATACCACAAGCAATAATACCGGAAATAATAATAATACAATACCAAATTTTAATTTAACAACCATCTTTCCTGATTATAATAAATCTTGATACAATGTGCCGCATTAAATGTATTTGAAAATGGATATTCAAACGTTATTTGGATTTTTAATTTTTCATTTTCCTATTAATATATTCTTTACAATGAAAATTTGTATCATAATTTGAAGATAGCAAGTTTTTTTTTTCCATAAATGAATTTATTAAAACAAAATCAATTGTTAATAAAATTGAATTTAACATTAAATGTATTGGGTTTTGATTTTTTTTTTTTTTTTTTTTTTTTCAAATTTGTTCATAAGGTCTCAAGCAATTCGCCTGCAAATTAATTCGCCACAATTAATTCGCTGGACGTACAAAATTCGCTGCACACAAAGAATGGCGAATTGACATTTTTTTTTTTTGCTGTCATTTAAAATTTCTTCTTCGATGAAACGTCACTCACCGCATTGTGTGTATGTTCACGTCGTACAGTGTTCCTTTTGATTCAAAAAAAAGCAAAAGAGAAAATTCTTCTTTCTCTCAAAACAAATCTTGTTGGAAATTACGTAGAGTCTGTTGTTAGTTTTTTTTTTCTTTTTTTTTCTTTCGTGTCAATTTACGCAAGCAAAATGCCACCAAAAAAAGCAGCCGCCGGTGCAAGTAAAAAAACCGAAACAAAAAAGAAGGAGAAAATTATTGAGGTTAGATATTGAAATGGGCCCAAATAAATGATGTTTTGCTTCAATTTTTTAAGATTGCCATAAAATGCCAATTCTTATTGAAATATTTGAAATCATTTTATTTTTTCATTCATTTGTATAGGATAAAACATTTGGTTTGAAGAATAAAAAAGGTGCAAAAACGCAAAAATTTATTCAACAAGTTGAAAAACAAGTGAAAAGTGGAGGACAACATCCATTGGGAAATCCAAATAGCAAAAAAGAAGAAAAAGAGAAAAAATTGCAAGAACAAAAGGAGTTAAATGCATTATTTAGGTAAATTATTAGTGCAATCATCATATGCAATTGTACGATTGTTTATCTTCTTTTTTTTACCATCCGTAAAGGCCGGTTCAAACTCAAAAAGTTGAAAAAGGTACCGATCCAAAATCCGTTGTGTGCGCCTTTTTTAAAGCTGGACAATGTGGAAAGGGTGATAAATGTAAATTTTCGCATGATTTGAGCGTTGAACGTAAAGTTGAAAAGAGAAGCATGTATGTTGATATGCGTGATGCTGATGAAAATGATACAATGGAAAATTGGAATGAAGAAAAACTTATGGAAGTTGTTGAAAAGAAACATGGAAAGGAAAAGCGAATGCCAACCACTGATATTGTATGTAAACATTTTAAAGCATTTTACAAAAAAAATTTTTGTCTTTTTTTTTTCTGGTTTTACATTTTTAAATCTTTTTTTTATTGTTTTCCAACATCTTATTTCATTTGTCCCTTCACACCTGATATCTACTCCGGCCATAGGTTTGTAAATTCTTTTTGGATGCTGTTGAAAAATCGAAATACGGATGGTTTTGGGAGTGTCCAAATGGTGAAAAATGTATTTATCGTCATGCATTGCCACAAGGATATATTTTGAAAAAAGACAAGAAAAAAATGGATGAGCAAAAGAAACCTGATTTATCACTTGTCGATTTAATTGAAAGAGAACGAAATGCACTTGGATCCAATTTGGTAATTAATTTGTAATTACGTTAATTTTTGTTTATTGTTTGTTCAAAAATTAGATTAAACCAGTAATTTCTGTTGATATTTCAGACAAAAGTTACATTAGAATCATTTTTGGCATGGAAAAAGCGAAAAATACAAGAGAAAAAAGATCAATTGGCCAAGGAAGAGGAGCAAAAACGAAAAGATTATAAATCAGGCAAACAATTTGGTTTCTCTGGTCGTGAAATGTTTAGCTTCAATCCAGAATTGGCAAATGATAATGATTTGGATGATGGAGATGGCGCCTATGCCAGCTATGAACGTGAAGATGATGAAAATGATCAAGTTTATGAATACAAGGAACTTGATTTGGATGCACTGGCTGCAGAAGCTCAAGAGGTATTTTAAATTAATATGTTTTAGAGAATCGCTCTTAAAATATGAAAAAAAAAAAAAAAAAAAAAAAAAAAACAAGAAATCATTTTAAATGAAATCATTTTATTCGATACAGGTTGATGGCAGTGGAACTATAGCAGCGGCTGATCGTTTGAAAAATGATGGAGATGAAGCAGCCGCTGTAACTGGTGCAACCGGTGATGTAGTCGATGCAACACCATTTAATGAAAACCTTTTCCTTGATGAAGAAGTACTGGATGGATTAGAAGATGAATTAAATGAATTGGATCTTAATGACAATTCATAATTTTTATGCCGTCTTTATTAAATCATTATTGAAATTCTTTTTTATAAACAACTCCAGTAATAAATTGCGATATCATTTTAACAAATGTTAAGTTTAATTTTTTTTTTTGCTGAAAATATATATTTTTTTTTTTTTTTTTTTTTTTCGAATATTAATATGGGCATTCGAATTGTATCCATCCGAAATGATGTAGATTAATTGTTGAATTCGATCCATTTAGCTGGATTTGTGATAGTTATTTTATCAATTTGTTCATCAGTGAGTCCTTTGAGTTTGAGTTTTGGTAAAACATTATTCAAAATATGAGCATAACCGTGGCCACCAAAACCAAGCTATAAAATTTTATAAATAGATTAATCGCTATTATAAGAGTGTAAAACGATGTGTTTATGGTTTTTTTTTTTCATTGAAAGAAAACGTACGAGTCTGTGCTTGGTGTGAATATCATGTGACATTAAAATGCGATCTTCATAGCCAGCATTTGCGAGTAAAATAACTTGATCCATACGTTGAGCATCAGATGGCATATCAATGTGCATTGCCAATTGATAAAGAGAACATTCCGTTCCGAATAAATCAAATTGGCAATAAACACCAAGTTTTGCAAATTCTAACAATGTATCATCATCACGGATTGTACCTTAAAATCCAGAAAATGCTTAATTATTTACGGTTTATCTTATCACCATTGTTTGTTGATTTTTTGCTTTTCGATAATAAGTGAATTTTACTTTTTCGTTGATAACTTAATTAATTTAATAACAAACAACTTACGATCCAAATGGGACATAATACATTTATTTGGATTTCCTCCAGCTTCTAAATACAATCGAATGATTTCAAATGGTGCTTGCGGATCCCGTGCTAAAATGTGTGATGTTTTTATAAATTCTAAGCAAAAACCAAATGAAAAAGAAAAAAAAAAAAAAAAAGATTTACCTGGATGGAATGTGACGCCACAGCCAAGCGCCGACTGAACTTCAGCTGATGCTTTTATTGAGCGCTTTTCAAAATCTTCGAAAGAAAATGAATATTTTTCTTTTCTTAATAAATAAAATATTAATAAATAAATGAATATTTTTGATTCAGTGCGAATATGCGAATTTTTGATGAAAATAAAAACTATTGTAATTGAGCATGGATAAAATACCAGATATCGGCCAATTGCTAGCAATTTCACCAAGAAATCCACATTTGATAATATCGGATCCATCATTGGCAAGACTCACATCAACACCAAATAAAATTTCTTTCGTATACAAATCAGACATTTGCTCCAAACTCAATGATAATTCACTTTTATCCTGTGTCATTTCCAAATAATGACCAGTACCAGCAATTATGTTAACGCCCGTTTTTTGTGCAGCTTCACGATAAAATCGCAAATCTCGACATATTCCATATGTTGTATTTTCAACAATTGTACAATTTCCATTGCACCATTTTTTAAATAAATGCAAATCTTCAATAACTTTAATATTTGTATCATCATCACCAAATCGTATATTATAACGGCTTCCATATGGATATTGACGCAAAATACCAACATTTTCAATGGAAATTTTTTGCTTATCTGTTAAATAGCATTTTAAATGATCTGGAGCATCGTGATAAAAATAATGAAAATCCAATGATAAATGTTCATGGGTCAATGTTCGACCCAATTTTGATGATTCCACATCGCCAAGTACTTACGATTTGAAAGAGAAATAAAAAAACAAAAAAACAAAAAAACAAAAAAAAATTCACAAAAAAAATTCGCAAAAAAATGCACAAAAAACAGAACAGAAAAATAAGAGTAAAAATAAAATGAAAATTGATAAATTTATACCAGTCTGAACTTTCATTTTTACTGCGCTATTGCAATTCACTTTCTTTAGTACTGAAAACAATATTAATGAATGCAACGTTAAATTTATTGAATCAAGATTGAACTGATAATTGCAAGATTCAACTGATAATTGTAAAAATCATATCAACAAGTAGATAATAGCTATTATCGTCAATTGTTTATCATATATACGATCATCAACACCATATGTTGATTGTGCAGATCAGAATCTAGAACAAAAAATGTGCCAATTTTCTTAAATTCATTTAAATCAAACTAAATGTGATTTCAAATAGAAAAAAAAAACACTTTTTAATTAAATTTTGAAATTAAATGTTTTTCTGTCAAATGCAAAAAAGTAAATATTAAAAAAGAAAAAAAAAAAAAATTGAATGTCAAACTAAGCGATTTTCAAATCAGCGCCATTCCATTACATTCAAATCGCTATACGAATTTTGACACTTATTAATCATGTGTATTTTAAAGAACTGTCATTTTAAACACTAACGGATCACACACATCAAGTCATTTTATTTATTATAAGTAGTGTAACAATTACATTAAGTTTCGAACTATTACATGGAGGAAATTGTAAAAAAAAAATTTTGTTTTTTTTTTTTTTTTTAATTTAATTTAATTTATTTAATGAAATTTATTTTAAAAAAATGTCATTTTCCCAATCATTATCATTGGGTGAGAATACGTTAAATCAATTGGATATTGATGAGATAAATATTGGCAATAAAAATGTCAATAAATCAAAACAATTTATAACACCAATACGTAAACGATCACAGAAGTACACATTGAATGGAAATTGTACGAAAAATCAAAATCATATAATAAATGTATCACCAAATATTGATGGAATAAATGCTAATAAAATACTTGATGTTGTCGATGAATCGCCAACGGAAAAAGTAAATTTACTTGGTAATTCAATACGTGAACGATTAAAAAATGCATCAACATCAAAAAAATCAGATCGAAAATATATGCGACGTAGCCGTTCTGATCCAATAACAATAACAGCAAGTGATTCAAAAATTTCAAAATCAACCATTTATAAAAATCATGGATTTACTGAAGAATTTATATCAATGTTTGACAATACAATGGAATTGGATGAGACTGATGAACGTGTAAATAATAAAAAAACCAAAATTAAATTGGATGAAAAATTTGAAGATGATGATTTTGATAGTTTATTTGGTGGCATACAAACGCCAATTATTCAATTAAATGAATCAAATAATGATCGAAATGATACCAAAAATAGTAGTAAAAGTTTAATTGCTTTAAGTGATAGCGGTGATTCGGAACAAATTAATATTTCGGATGTAGAAAGACTGTTGAAAACGGAACACATTGAGACTGTTGATCAACCATTGAATCGAACAAAACAAAATGATGATCAAAATGATGATAATGATATACAAAATGATGGAATTGAATGGGATGATTCGGCATTTTTTAATAATATGCTTGCATCTCAACAAAATATCATCATCAATGTTGAGGAAAATAATGATTCATTAGCCGATATTGTTTTTGATATTGAATGTGTTTCAATGCAAAGCAAACAACAAAATGATGATAACATTGATGAAAAAACCGTTGAAGATGAATTGGAATCATGCTTTTGGGAAAATAGTATACATTTATCGAATTTAAATGCAACTCAAACCAAATCGAGTAATAAGAATAGCACACAGCTTGATACAAGTATTTTATCGCGAAGCATTGCTGAATCGATGATTTCTGAAGAAAAAACGACTGAAAACACAAATATCATAGCAACATTGCAACCTAATCGACTGAGCATTGACAATTTAGTAGAATGGGGATGTTCGGCAGCCATAATTAAAGCATACAAGAAAAAAGGCATATTGGAAATGTTTGAATGGCAAGCTGAATGTTTGAATAATCCAAAGGTAACTTAAAACTAAATGTTCTTCAATATTCTTATTGAAAAAGAAAAAAACTCATAATTCCTTGTGTTGTAGATAAAAAATGGTAACGACAATTTATTGTACAGTGCACCAACATCGGCTGGTAAAACATTCGTTAGTGAAATTCTTATGTTTCAAACTGTTTTAAAGCGGCAAAAAAAAGTTATTGTCATTTTGCCATTTATATCGGTTGTGCGTGAAAAAATGTACTCATTGCAGGTAAAAAAAAAAATAATGCATTCTTCAATGGATTGAATTGAATTTCAAATGTCCAAAAAAATTGAAGCAAAAAAAAAAAATCCTCCGAATCTTTAAAATGTGTTCATTAATTTTTAAAAATGATTTTCTTTCACCAAAGGATCTACTACGATCATCGGGAATCCGTGTTGAGGGTTTTTTCGGTGGTTACACTGCTCCCGGTGGTTTTGAATCAACTGATATTGCTGTTTGTACAATTGAAAAAGCAAATGCAATAATTAATCGATTGCTTGAACAGAAAAATATTGATACAATTGGAATGATTGTTGTTGATGAAGTGCATTTAATTTCGGATTCAAATCGTGGATACATTTTAGAATTATTACTTACAAAAATTCTATTTTGTGCACGTCAATTTGAGAAAACAATTCGAATTGTAGCAATGTCAGCAACATTACCAAATTCAAAACTTATAGAAAATTGGTTAAATTCACAATTTTATTTAACAAAATATCGTCCAATTGAATTACGTGAAATGATTAAAATTGGTAATAATATTTTTGATAATTCAATGAATTTAATACGAACAATTTCAAATAATGAATATGATATAATTGATAATGATCAAGATAATATTGCACAATTGTGTATTGAAATTATTGTGAATAGTGCGTCGGTAATTGTATTTTGTCCATCAAAAGATTGGTGTGAATCATTGGCATTGCATGTGGCGCAAAATATTTATAAATTAGGTAAAAGTCAAACAGCAATCGGTGAAAAAATTCGAAAAGAAATTAATATGGTCATGATTGAAGAGGTTAAAGGGCATTTACGAAATTCACCAGCAGGTAATCGTACGATCAATCATTTGGTTGGATGTGATTATTTGTAGTTTTTATTTTTTTTTTCTTTTTTTTTTTCTTGTCTAAATGGTTCGCTTTAGGTTTGGACTCAGTATTGGAAAAGACCATTTCGTATGGTGTTGCATATCATCATGCCGGTTTAACATTTGATGAACGAGACATAATTGAAAGTTCATTTTGTAAATCATCAATTCGTGTAATCATTGCAACAAGTACATTGAGTTCTGGTGTCAATTTACCGGCACGTCGTGTTATTATTCGATCACCAATGTTTGGCGGTAAGCCCTAGGGGCTGAGGACCCTTTATGAATATAAATATTTAGTAGGATATTTACAATATTTGCAGGATATTTACAATATTTGCAGGATATTTACAATATTTAATTTTATTTACTTTCGTTCTTTCCCCACTTAGGTAAGCCAATGTGCTCATTAACCTATAAGCAAATGATTGGTCGAGCCGGTCGAATGGGAAAGGTCAGTTTAAAATTTCATTAAATTCAATCAAAAATGAGATTTTATAATAAACATTGAATAACTTAATTTCAGGATACAGAAGGTGAATCAATTCTAATTTGTGCCAATAATAATGCGCGAATAGGTCAAGAATTAATTGGAGCGACACTAAAGCCGATTACCTCTTGTTTATCAACTGATAATCATGTATGTTTAATTTTGCATCTTTGTCATTGAATTGAATTGTATTTCATTCTTTTTATCATTGTCCATTCGTGTAGACCCATTTGAAACGAGCTCTATTGGAAATTATTTCATCTGGTGTAGCAACGACACGAACAACATTGGAGGAATTTGTTAAATGTACACTTTATCATTCTGAGCATCAATTTGAAATTAAATATTTCGAAAATATTTTAAACGAATACAAACAACAATCACAATTAAAAATGCGAACAAAATCGATGCAATTTAATTCAGATGAAATGGATGATACAGATTTAGTTGGAAAATGTATGCGATTTTTGGAACGTTATGAATTTATTCGATTGCAATTTGATGAAGAAATGCAAGAAATTAAATTCGTATCGACACGCCTTGGATATGCATGTTTAGCATCATCAATGCCGCCAAGCGATGGATTCTTTTTATTTTCGGAATTGCAAAAAGCTCGTGAGAATTTTGTACTTGAAACGGAATTGCATGCTGTTTATCTGGTTACACCATTTTCTGTATGCAATCAATTGCAAGAAATTGATTGGCTTTTTTATTTGGACACTTGGGAAAAATTGTCCAATTCCATGCAACGTGTCGGTGAATTAGTTGGAATTAAAGAATCATTCCTTGCTAAAGCAATGCGAAGCACTAGCAATTTAGATAATCGAACGTTACAAATTCATAAACGGTAAATTTATTATTCGAATTTGGTTTTGGCTTTGGCCTTCGGGTTTGGCTTTGGCCTTTGACTTTAACCTTTGGCCTTTGGCTTTGGCCTTTGGCTTTGGCTTTGGCCTTTGGCCTTTGGCCTTTGGCCTTTGGCCTTTGGCCTTTGGCCTTTGGCCTTTGGTCTTTGGTCTTTGGTCTTTGGCCTTTGGCTTTGGCTTTGGCTTTGGCTTTGGCCTTTGGCTTTGGCATTTGGCTTTGGGCTTTGGCTTTGGTTTTGGTTTTGATATTGGTTTTGATATTGATTTTGGTATTGGTTTTGGTTTGAGACAATGTTTTCAATTGTTTTTTTTTTTCGGTTTTTCTAATCAATTTTCAGTTTTTACATCGCTCTGGTGCTAAATGAGCTCATCAATGAATGTCCATTGAATCAAGTTGCTATAAAATACAAATTGAGCCGAGGCACATTACAAAGTTTACAACAAACGGCATCAACATTTGCCGGCATTGTGAAATCATTTTGTAAGGCATTAAATTGGGATATGTTATCATTAATTGTTGCACAATTTCAAGATCGAATATTCTTTGGTATACATCAAGATTTAATTGATTTAATGAAAATTTCTGTATTAAATGGTCAACGAGCACGTGCATTATTCGATGCTGGATATCAAACGCTAGTTGATATATCAAAAGCAAATGTGCTTGCGATTGAAAAATGTCTCATCGATGCGATAAGTTTTGATGTTCAAAGCAAACGTGATGGTGAAACAAATTATGATGCTGAACAACGAAATAAGCATCGATTATTATTTGTAACAGGCAGAGCTGGATTATCAATCAAAGAAGCGGCTAAATTGATTATTGATGAGGCACGTGATTATCTTCGCAGTGAAATGGGCATTGAAAATATTAATTGGTCACAAAAAAATGAAGTGACAACTGATAATAAAATTGTTGTAAACAAAACTCAGGCAATTGCAGTTACAACAATAGACAAAAACACAACATGTGCAACGGAATGCGCAACAACAAGCATCACAACAATCAGCCCAAATACTAGAAAAACCACAAGTAATATCAAATCAATAGCCAAAAATGTGAAGAAAAAGCCATTTGATGATCGAAAGCCAGCACAAAAAAGACGAATTTCATTAGATAGAGAATTGGTGACGCCAACTAAAAGACAAAATCATGGTGAAAAAATTGTTTACAATGAAACATCATCGAATGATTCTTACAGTGGAAACAGTGATGTTGATTCAATCATTCTTGATAATTCATTATCATATTATGATGATGAACATGATGATTTTTTGCAACAATTGCAACCAAAGAGTAATAGTCCAATTTTAGCAAATGAAGAACGTCAGCTAACGCCACATTTGCAAATTATTGATGTTACAAAAACATTAAATGAATTCAATAAATTCAATCGTATCTTTTATGCTGTAAAACAATGTGGATTTTCTTTAGCAACTGCTCGTCCTGATACATCTGATACATCAAAGATATACCATTGTATGGTTTTACCAGAACTTTATATCTATGGTGTTGCCATATCATTCCAAGAGAAATACGTCACACATTTCATTAATTTACAAGATGATACCGTTGATTTTAAGATGAAAATGGAATTCTTACAAAACATGCTGCAACGAAAAAATCTAACATTAATTTGTAATGATTTGAAAACACAATTAAAAACATTATTAACAGCCATTCCAGAGATACGAATAATCGATTGCTTCCTTGAAGATCCTCAAGTTGCTCAATGGTTAATTCAACCGGAGGATAATATTCGACGGCAATTCAGTAAATTGGTATTAAGATTATTCGGAAATTGAAAGAAAAAAAATGATGAATAATGATTGATTTTTTTTTTTCCCAGATAACATTGTATACACCAAAATGCATCGATCTATCAAGCAGAATCAATGATGGTAAATTCAATGGACAAATTACTACAAAAATTCGGTATTTACATATTCAAAGCATGATTGGACCATTCAATTAAACATTCACTTTATCATAAATTAGGGCATCAATCAAAGCGTATATCACACAGCAGATAATGCGAGAACAATTGCAAATTCTTGGAAAAACAGGAAATGGATCAATTTTGACAGCATTCAAAGGCAATTCATATATAATTTTGATATTGTTTGCATCAATTTGTTATTGTTTTTAATTGAATTTTTATCGCTTTGTAGAAATTGAAATGCCCGTTCAAAGATCGTTAATTTACATGGAACAAACGGGTATGGGCCTTGATCGCAACGAATTGGAATTGTTAAGTGAAAAAATTAGTGATCATATTGGTGATTTAGAAGTGGAAATTTTTCGATTGAATGGCAAACGATTTGCAGTGAATTCATCGCGCCAAGTTGCCCAGGCACTGAAAATTCGCAAAAAAAATGGTGCAATTTCAGCAAAATGTACACGAGCACAATTACTACAATGCACACATCCAATGGCAAAATTAATTTTGGAACATCGTAGCCTCCATGCGATACTTTCAAAATCGATTCAACCGCTCAGCAGAAAAACGAACGATACAAATCGGTAAATTGTGTTTTTTTTTTCGCAAAATGGTTGCGCCAATATTTCTTTTGTAAATAAATCAATGTGATTTTCTTTTTAAATATAGAATTTATGGCAGTAGTTATAGTTTTACACAAACTGGACGAATTTCAATGCATGAACCAAATTTACAAAATGTGGCCAAAGATTTTCAAACAGAATTTAAACCAAATGTATTTTCATGTCGCAGTGCATTTATTGTGAAACCAGGCCGAATGTTAATTTCAGCCGATTTTTGTCAGCTTGAATTGAGAGTTTTGGCTCATTTATCTGAAGATGATATTCTTATCAGTATATTTAATGCAATTGATGATGTTTTTATATCGATAGCCAGCAAATGGAATAATGTATCAGAGGAAAATGTAAGTGAAAAAATGCGTAATGATACAAAACAAATTTGTTATGGCATCATTTATGGCATGGGAATTAAAAGTCTTGCAGCTACAATGAAATGTGATGAAAATGAAGCGCATTTATTACACGAATCATTCCATTCAACTTATCCGGGCATTAGGTGATTAATTTTTTCTCTTTATTAATTAAATTTTCTCCCTTAATTAATTTAATTTTTTCCCACTTTCAAAATCAATTATTTTTTGCTTTTTTTTATTGTATTTCAACTTGATTAATGACAATTCCCTTAATTTTCATCTATTTAGAAATTACACACAAAAAATTCTACGTTCTGTTCGCGAAAATGGTTTTGTTGAAACAATAGCTGGACGCCGAAGATACATACCAGATATAAATTCAAATGATTTGCGTAAACGTGCTCAAGCTGAACGTCAGGCAATCAATACAACCATACAAGGATCAGCAGCTGATATTGCAAAATATGCTATTTTAAGAATGGAACGAAATTTACTAAAATATCAAACCATTTTAAAAACAGATAATTTTAATAATCCAATGAATAGCATTGATTTAGTTTTACATTTGCATGATGAATTATTGTATGAGGTACCAAGCGATAAGGCCAATCAAGTAATAAAAATTTTAAAATCAAGCATGGAACATAGCGCAAAACTCTTAGTTCCATTAAAAGTGAAAGTAAAAAAAGGTCAAAGCTGGGGTACAATGCAACGAATTTAGTGAAAAAAAATTTCTGGAAAAATAATTGATTAAAATTGGAAAAATTATAAAAAAAAATTTAATTTATTAACATTAGCATTAAGAAAAATATGTTTCAATTTACATGTAAACAAAAAAGAAAAAAAAAAAAAAAAACAAAGACTAATTTTTGCTAGAATCTATTATTTAGCATTCTTTTTTCAAAAAAACAAAACATAAAAAAGCAAAAAAACAAAAAAAAATGTTTGTGTTCCTGATGTAGCTGCCAGTCACACATTCAATATTGCATAAGAGCATTTAAAGTAAAGAAGAAGAAGAATATTTCGAAAATGCATGCATACTTTAATTTGGCGCCAAATGTATGTTTTGTTCGATAATATTCTAGTTCGAAAATATAAACAGAACATAAAAATGTACCAGCAAAAAAAATGCGTCTCCACTGTATTCGATAGCACAGCACATAGTCACACACCACATACCATGTCAATTACGTTCCGGCAAAGGCATGTGTGTCGCTTTAAGTCAATGTTCGAAATATTTCAAAAACTCATTGGTAATTGTGGCATTGGAGACGAACAACGCGCTTTTTGTACAAGAGAGCGGAGAATCTGTAGTCTGTGAGAGAGTTTTACATATAGACTCTATATATATACATATTTTTTTTTTTTTATACGCTTGATTTGTGTTAATTCCATTTAGTAAAGGGACGAAATTGTTTTTTTTTTGTTCGCTTTCTAATTAGTTTCAAGATTTCAAATTAAAAAAAAAACGGAGAAGAGTAAAAAAAAAACATTGTGCAAAAATGGATATGACAAGAATAGCTGAAATGATGAGAGCTACGCTGTCAGAGGATAAAACTGAACGCGATGCAGCCGAAGAGCAACTCAAGCAGGTAAAACAAAATACACCATGTGCTTTTGAAAAGAGAAAAAAAAAAATGCAAAAATTGTTCAAATCATTGATCAAAATCCCAATTTTTTAGTTTTGTTATCGACCAATTTGTCATTTATGAGATCGATAAATTGTTGAATTTTTATGTTTTTTTTTTTTTTTTGTTCTTTTTTTTGGAAATAATTTCACTTTTTTCAGCTGCTTCTCGTAAAATCGAAGAAAATTGAGCGAGAGAATGATAGAAAAAAAATTTTGATCTATTGAAACACATTCCAACACAGAAGCAGGAAACATCTCTTTTCAGCATGCGGCATGTGTCATTGCGAAAAATGACGTACAGCTGCTACTGCTTAGTGATAATTCACAAAAGAAGAAATTTTTTTTTTCTTTTTTTCAATTCAATTGTGTGCACAGAACAATGTCCACATCATATTGAGATATGCCAAATTGCAAATGCACATTACATCAATTTTTTGTGTTTTTTCCATTTCTTCTTCACTTTTATTGGAGCATTTTTCAATAATTTTATTCACTAATTCTTTTAATAAACATAATCGCCAGCTCCAATCATATATTTTTATTGAAATTGATTTGAAAAGAGATGTGAAATTACTCAATTCTTTGTTTACTTTTCGATTCACATACATTGACGATATGGTTTTGTCGATTGATTTCGATGGAACAGTTTTCAACACTCTTACTCATTTAATGGTTGGCCTACTATTTTTGTTCTTCTCTATTTATCTCTCTCTCTCTCTCTTTCTCTCTATCTCTCTCTTTCTTTCACTCAATATTGCTTGCTCTGACTCTCTCGCTATATCAATATAGAATGAATAGGGGTGTAAAATCTATCAAAGATTACTTATACATTAAGGAAAAAAAATATTGTTTTTTTTTTCATCACTTTTTACCGGTACGTGATTTGAGTGTATTAGCGATTTGCTATATAGTTGACCTTGAGAATAAAATAATAATAATAATATACATTCATAAATCAATTACAGTCAACTCATGGATTTTGAGGAATTTATTTCATTGTATTTTACATGTTTTGAGTCAAAATAGCAAAGGAGAGACAGTATTGAAGCGAGAAAAAGAAAAAGAGAGAGAAAGAGAGAGAGAGAGAGAGAGAGAGAGAGAGAGAGAGAGAGAGAGCGAGAATGAAAAATATATATTTTGTTGGTAATGAAAAAAAAATCCAAATATCGATTGCCCATGAAATAGATGAAAGAAGTTGTATTGTACGAGGCGAGACAGATAATGGTTTATCCTCACATACACACCATTAATTGACTGTTCGTCATCAAAATACATAAAAAAAAATGTGTGTATTGCAATCGAATTGGGCCTCGCACAATACTTTTTTGAACAATGTTTGATCAATTAGAAATCGTTGTTTATTCCTGCATTCGATTAATTTGATTGAATATGATGGTTTTTCTGTTGTTTTCTTTTTTTTTTTTATCATTTCTTTGACTAATGCTCTACATCTGTATGTTTTTTTTTCTTCTTCTATCTATTAATTTTAATTTCTTTTTCTATTCTATTAATGACATTTCCAAATTAAAGGTGTGTAAAATTATTGGATTTGTACCATCATTGCTGCAAATTGTGATACAAGCTGATATCCCATTACCGGTACGACAAGCGACAGCAATTTATTTAAAAAATTTCATCACAAGAAATTGGTTGGAAAAAGATGAAATTGGTACACCAATGGAATTTTCAATTCATGAACAAGATCGTACATTGGTGCGAAATAATATTATTGAATCATTAATTCAATCACCAGAAATGTTAACTAATCGTAATATATACATTCACATTGCCACATGCATTTATCATATAATAAAATGCGATTTTCCGGGCCGATGGCCAGAAGTTGTTGAAAAAATTCGTATATTTTTAACAACAAATAATTATCAAAGTTGGACTGGTGCCGTTTTGGTTTTATATCAATTGGTTAAAAATTATGAATATAAAAAAGCCGATGAACGTGAACCACTCGATGAAGCAATGAACATTTTATTACCAATTCTCTATGAATTAATGATAAATTTAATGCAAAATACAGAACAAAATGAAGAATGCGTTTTATTGCAAAAGAATATTTTAAAAATTTACTACACACTCATTCAAGTAAGTGAACAAAATGTTTTATTATTCTGTTTCATTTTTTTTTTTACACCTGTTGATCATTTGCATAATTCAATTTGAAATTTGTTGATATGGTCATCATATTAATATGAATCAATTTCTGTTCTTTCTGTTTTTTTTTTTTTTTTTTTTTTTTTTTTGTTGTTTTGTTTGTGCACATTTTAGTTTTGTTTGCCACTTGATTTAATCACACAAGATGTATTTTCAAAATGGATGGAAATTTGCCGAGTTATCATCGATAGCCCAGTACCAGTTGATATAACAAATTTGGATGAAGAACAACGATTAGAATTACCATGGTGGAAAGCAAAAAAATGGGCATTACATATTTGTGTACGCACATTTGAACGTTATGGTAGTCCTGGAAATGAAGTCAATAAAGATTATAAAAAATTCGCCGAATGGTATTTACCAATTTTTTTTTTTTTTTTTTCAAATTCAATATCATTAATCCAATTTACAAAATATTTATCTTTATTTATGTTTATTGTTTTTCCAACCTTCTAAAGGTATTTGCCAACATTCACAAGTGTCATTTTGGAATCACTTCTTAAATTGCTGCATTCGTATCGTAACAACATTTATGTATCACCACGTGTATTGACCGAAGTGTTGAGCTATATGAAAATTGCGTAGGTTTTTCTATTGTACTTTTGCCAAAAAAAAATATTTTTTTTTTTTTCATTGGAACATAACGACATTTTTTCATAATCATATGAATAACTTCCGTTCCTTAATGAGAACGAAAATTTTTTTGTTTTTCTTTTGTTTTTTTTTTTTTTTTTTTCTTTGAGTGGACCAAAATTCGTGTTTTCCGGTATTTTCGCGCAAAAAATTTAAACTCAATTTATTGTTTTTCTTTTTTCAACAACAGAGTGTCACACGCACATTCATGGAGTGTTCTCAAGCCGCATATGCTGCCAATTATCCAAGAAATTTTATTCCCAATTATGCAATACAGCGAAGAAGATGAAGATTTGTATCAAAATGACACAATTGAATACATTCGACGTAAATTCGGTATGCTGAATTAATGAAATGATAATTAATTTATTATTTAAAAGATTTTGGATTAATTTTAATGTTTATTGAATATTACAGATATTTACGATGATTACTCGACACCAGTTCCTGCCGCCCAAATGTTATTTTTATCATGCTGTAAGGTACGAAAAGGAATTTTACCACAAGCCATTGGATTTCTTAACTCTGTAAGTAATTTTTAAGCAATTTTTTTTTTTGGGATTTCAATCATTTTACCTTAGATGGCAAAATAAATATAAAAAAAAAAAATTAAAAACAACACAGTTGGTCACAATTGTTAACATATATCCTTTTTTCACATCAAATTTTCTAATCACAAAAAAAAAAAGGTAATTCGCGAAAGTACAGAGCCAAGAAAGCGTGATGGTGCTCTCTATATGATCGGTTCAATAGCTGAAGTTCTTTTGAAAAAGCGTGAATATCGTGAACAAATTGAACAAATGTTAACTGAATATGTATTCCCAGAATTTCGTAGTGAGCATGGTCATATGCGTGCACGTGCCTGTTGGGTATTGCAAACATTTGGTGAAGTACAATTTAAACAACAAACCATTTTAGCTGAAATTGTACGTTTAGCAACAACCGCTTTATTAACTGATCCAGATTTACCTGTTAAAGTTGAAGCGGCTGTTTGCTTTCAAGTTTATTTATCATCACAAGATGGTGATGCTCATGAGGTTGTAAAGAATACCATTCTTGGCCTTAATGTTCAAAATATTACAATGGAATTATTGAAAATTATTCGTGAAACGGAAATTGATGATGTAAATACGGCCATGCAAACGGTGGTCGGTGTATTTTCTGAACATTTAGCACCAATTGTTGTTGATATTTGCGGGCATTTAGAAGAAATTTTTAAAGAATTAATACAAGGACCAGATGGTAGTGATGATCATGAAGAAACGGCAAACGGTCTATTGGCAACAATTGAAAAATTATTGGCCGTATTTGAAGATCATCCAGAAATTTCAGCTAAATTAGAACCATTTGTCATTACAGTTATTCGTTTGATTTTGGAAAATCAACGTTCATGTAAGTTTAAATGTGTACATTTTATATGTAAATCATTATGTTTGGGTATTGATGATTAATTTTTGAATTTATCTTGATTTTTCTTCGATACATTGTTTTCTTCTTCTTTTTTTTTTTACAGATTTCTATGAAGAAGCATTTTCACTTTTATACGATTTAACATCAAAAACTATATCACCGGATATGTGGATTATGTTGGGCATTGTTTATAAAGTATTTAAGGAAAGTGCATTTGATTGTTTCTTAGATTTAATGCCAGCCCTGCACAATTATATTACTATTGATACTGAAGCCTTTTTATCCGATGAAAGTCGTGTTGCATGCATATTTGATATGTGCAAAACGATTTTAACATCAAATGAGGCTGGTGAAGATGCTGAATGTCATGCTGCTAAATTGATTGAAGTTATTATTTTACAATGCAAAGGCCGTATTGATACATGTATTCCAACATTTGTTGAATTGGCTGTAACACGTCTTATGCAAGATGTTAAATCATCTGAATTGCGTACAATGTGTTTGCAAATTTTAATTGCCGCACTTTATTATAATCCAACATTGCTCATTAACATTCTAAGAGATCATCATCACAACAATGAACCTCTTATTTCACATTTTGTTAAACAATGGTTAGTATTGGTAATCAACATTATTTATTATGGCCCAACCGATTTGATGTTAGAATTTCGAATAGAAAATTTAAAAAATCTAAATTTGACATTGAAATTACAAAATTTCAACATTTTTAATTAATTAACAAAAAAAAAAAAAAAATATTTATTTCACAGGATTAAAGATACAGATTGCTTCTTAGGCATTCATGATCGTAAACTTTATGTATTGGGCTTGTGCGAAGCAATTAGATTAGGCAATGACAAACCATTCGTTTTCAATGAATTGGCTGGTGACATTTTGCCATCACTTTTGCTAATATTCGAAGGGCTCAAACGAGCCTATCATTCACGTGCCCAAGAATGTGAAGAAGAAGAATCTGATGGTGAAGAAGGTGATGATTTTGAAGGTCAGTTCATTCAAAAGATTAAAAAAAAAAAAAAATATTCATATTCAAAACCATTTTGAAAATTCAATTTGAAATATTGATTGTTTTGTAGAAGCGCTATCTAGTGACGAAGATGAAGTCGATGAAAATAATACATCTTATTTAGAAAATATGAAAAATTTTGCTACCAAAAAAGCCAATTTTAGTGGATTTGATGTTACAGCCGAGATTAAGGTGAGCATAATATGTTAATGTTGAAAGTGTTTGAAAGAAAATTCTAAATTTTCGATTAAATTCAATACTTATTTGATAGCAACAACATTTTCAAATGTTTAAATAATAATTTTATGAATTACAGGAGGAAGATGATTCAGATGATTCGGATCTTTCCGATTTTGATATAGATGAAACGACCTTAGAAACATATTTAACTCCAATTGACGACAAAGATGATGATAATCCAATCGATGAATATATTACCTTCCAGCAAGTGATTACACGTACGTCTACTGATACTCAATTTAATTTTACCTTTTTTTTTTTGTTATTCATGCATGAATTATATTAAATGTTTTGATTTTGGTTAATTTTCATTATTTTATCGACGATTTTCTGTTTGAACATTTTTATAATTTTGTTTAAAATTTTATCATTTTTTTTTTTTTAAATTGATTAGATCTTCAAACGCAGGATCCACAATACTATGCTCTGATAACTAGCAAATTGAGTTTAGAACAGCAAAAGGGTTTAAATGAAGTCATGGTTACCGCTGATCAAAAGAAAGCGCAATACGATTCGAAACAAATCCAAAAACAAGGAGGTAATAATCAATTAGCTCCACTCATTATGGTCTAAAACACATTTTAACCATTTTTTGTTTTCATTCATTGATATACTCGCTGCTTAACACATAATTAATTTTTATTTATTGAATTGTTCGAGTTTTTATACATAAACCAAAAATCAAACACCTCCTCCCCCCCATCATCACATCTAAATTCAGTTGAAATCAACACAAATCGGTTTTCGAAATTACTTTCATCTTGATTATGCTAAATCATCATTTTATAGCACTAAATTAAGTTTTACTTTTGGTTAATTGTTTTTGTTCATTTAATTATTTTTTGTTTTTTTTTTTTTTAATTTTTTTTATTTATCTTTAAATCTAATTTATTCTTATATTCATAATTTATATTATTTTTAATTTCTAAACGACTAAGAACATTTTTTTTTTTCTCTTTGCAAGTTAAAATAATATTAAGTATGTTAGTGGTTTTATAAAACGATTCATTGAAATGTTTCAACAAATTCATTGTTTCATAAAATTTTGCACGAACATCATTGAATTACAACAATCGAATCAAGCCATATATGAATCATTCGATTCTTAAACATATCGATTTGTTATATTATATTTTACAGGATTCCAATTTGCAGCACCAATGGGGCCGCCACCAACCAATTTTAACTTCACCTCTTAAGTTTTTTTTTTTTTTAAATCAATTCGTCCAAGTGGACAAATGTACCACTTGAAAATCCATTATTTTTGTAATGCATTAGTCTAACGAATTAGATAAACGATTTTTCGGTATAATTTTTATCAAGATATTTGATACGTGAACATTTTCCGCTTGTTTCATTTCATTAAGAGAAAACAAAAGAAAAAAAAAACACACACACACACACAAAAGAGTATTTAGAATGAAACGAAAACATTTTTTAACAAGTGTATTTTTTTCGTGAAACACATAGCTAAAACTAAATACAGTTGAGGGTCAAACAATGAGAGGAAAACCGAATATTTAAAGCGGAACACAAAAGAAAAATTGAAAAAAAAAAACCAATAATGAGAAGAGAAAAAAAAAATATTCATATTTTTTTAAAAACACATTTTGTTTAATGGCTTAAATTCAGTTTTCATTTGCATTTGCAAATTATATTTTTTTAAAACACTTCGATTATTCAAACAAACCAATTCAATAGGAATATATTATTGTAAATGAGATATGGCGGCGTTCAAAGCAATCTAAGCCTCAAATCAAATGAAAACCCAAATCAATATTTTTTTTTTTTTTTTTTTTTTAGTATTTAATGTAATGTTAACTTATTTTACAGCAATTTTTATTAACATCAATGGAATACAACAAGAATATTTGTTATCGAGAGAAAAAAAAAATTAAGTTTAGATAAATAAAGAAGGAAAAAAAAAAACAAAAACAACAAGTAGATAATTATTTATTTTTTGTACGATGATTTTTTACGATTTTCATGTGCATCTCACGCAACAACAGTGTTTTGATTGTCTTGATTCGGCCTTTGGCGATGAAATACCAATCCGCAACACAATTTATAAGAGGTTCAATGAATTTCGTGAAGATCGTCCAAATTCAGTTGTTGTTCGGAACAACATGTTCCAGAAAAAATCGATGCTATGGAAAAATTGATAAGGGGAAGATCGTCATTTGACATACCATGAGATTGGGGCAACCTTTAGGCTTCAGTATGACTAGCATACATAAGATCATGAACATTTAGCTGTGAAAAAGATTTGTTCTCGTTGCATCCCATATAATTTGATGAAAGCTCAAAAAGACACTTGTGTCGATGGGTGTGAACAAATGATCAAAATAAACAAAGCTGGTGCAGTGAATAACATTGTTATAAGTGAAAAATATTGGTTCTATTCGTATGAACCGAAAACAGCAGTCGACTGTATGGATATTTTAATTTGAAACAAATCCAACAAAAGTTGTTCGCGCATGAAGCATTGCGAAAAAATTAGTTGCCGGTTTTTTTGGAAAAACTGGCCATGTGGCAACAATTCCGCTTGAGAAACGTACAATCAAATAATTCTGAGTGATGCACGACCATTTGTTTGCCAGAAGTCATGACAATGCCAGCTCATACATATCTCGACAAACAACTGATTTTTTGATCTAATTTGGCACCCAGTGACTTCTATTTGTTCCCGCATATCAAAGAGAAACTATGTGGACAACGATTTGCCAGCGCTGAAGAAGTAGTCGAAGCATTTAAAAGCCATGTTTTTGAAGTGTCTCAAGCAGAGTGGAAAAAATGTTTCGAGAAATGATTCGATGGAAATGAACGAATGCATAAGTGTATTAATTACCAAGGGAAATATTTTGAAAAACAATAAAGCCATTTTCGATGACAAATTGTCGTGTTTTCTTTAATAGGCCGGAAATATAAATACTTACCTTCGTATATCCTCATTTTGTTTTTTACAAAAAAGTTAATTTTCATTAAATTGAAAGAGTTCAATGTAAACATAAGAAATTCACTTCTGATTTTTTAAACTTTTCTGAAAAATAGGTTTTATACCTGAAAAATAAGTAATTTTTTGAAAAAAAACTTTCACGATTTAAAAAAAAAAAAAAAAAAATGTTTAAAAAATTTTCAAATTTTTTATTAAAATTTTTCCTTCAATTTTCATAATTTTCACATTATTTCAACAAATCATTTGGTAAAATTCCATTATTTGTTTCTAAAATAATAGCTAAAATTCTAGTAATATTACAAACGGTTCCACTAGCAATATGTGGAAAATCAATTTCATTTGTTTTTCTATCTTTAACATAAGTAATTAGCAATCGTTTGCTAATAAAATCTTTATAATATTTAAGATTACCAACTTCAATATATTCTTTAGAATATGGTGAATACATTTCAATTTTAATTGAAAGACTTTCAGCTGTATGAAGTTTATTTGCTGGTTGATAAACGATTCTAAAATGAAAACCAATTGATTGAAAAAATTGTGTAATTATATTTAATGTTTTATCGAATTTATCAAGTATTTGTTGTTCAGTGCCACATTGAAAAATTTGTACACAACTCGATTGACTAACATTGTACAAACTCAATATATCTTGATTAGTTTGATAATATTCACGTCCAATTGAAATCCATTGTAATGGTAAATATGATGGAAACATTTGTAATTTAATTAAATATCCCAAAAAGCTTAACATTGAACTATTGCCAACCAAATGCAATAAATTTGTATGATGTACATCAATTTCATGTGGTATTTCATAGAATGATTGTAAAGATAGTCCGGCTGCTTCAATTGAAATGGTTTTTGCAAAATCTGGATTACTAAATTCAACGAAATTATGTGTTTTGAAAAAATTCAAACAATAATCAGAGAGTTTATTATGAAATTTAGCCGCATCACCCTTAAGATAGTAAGCTGTATTGCTATAATATTCAATTGAATCTTTGTAAATCAAGTGATGTGATCGTTTTTCATTTATTTTTATGCCATAACTTGAGATTATTTGCTTTTCATTTCTTGGTGTTAAACTACTTAATTCATTCGGTAATGATAAAAATTCATTGACAAACTTTTCATCAATATCATCCAATGTGCTGATACATTTTTGTAAATCATCACGCAATATTTCCAATTCTATGGTATACTTTCGTTGTGCATCTTCTCTTTCTTTCAATGTTTTTCCATCTTTTGGTTCCTTCAGACGAATTGACATTTCCTTTATGGAATTTTCAAGTTCTGACTTTTTGGCTATTAAAAAACTATGCATTTCCCATTGTGCTAGCAAATCACTAACGTTCAACTTTTGTTCACGTAATTTTAAATTGTTTTCAATTTCATTTGGATTTGATAAACGATTTTTAAAATCTAATACAGGCGTTAATAATCTTATATTCTTTTTTGAGTGTTTATTATTTACGTAAAGTGCCTGATAATATCGCCGAAATATATGTGAAACACTAGATACACGAAATAATTTTAAAAACATTTTGCGATTTTTATTTTTTTTTTTTTTTTTTTTTTTTCGTTCACATACTTTACAGAATGGCTCAAAATATTCAAATACTATTATAACATAACCTCAAATTCCGGCCAATATTTGACAGCACCATTGGAATGTCATATGGATTATGTGTTGGACATAGAGTGCGACACTGACCATCACATCTTTTAAATTAAAAAATTTCCGCGTTTTTTCTCTTTTCATAGAAGATTTTTTATTTAAATTCAACTTAAATTAAATTAACAATTAACAATACAAAAAAAAAAATACTCATCATCATTTTATATTATTTCATTCTGTAAAATCACTAAAATGTAAATAATATCAACGATGATAATACAATGACTACGTATGACAATATTCCCAATCATTTGTAGCAATTTCTGGTGCAATTGTTAACCATGCGATTTGTCCACGTCGAAATATTTTCCCAGCATAGTTTGTCATTGAATTCCATATACGTTTAATTGCATCAAATTGCTGAAAATCATTTTCAACATTCAATGACACTTTAATATTTTCACAATAATTTGTTATTTTATTCAATTCATCTTCATCTTGTGCATTTAAACCTTCGAGTATTATTCGACAACCTTGTACATTTAAATTGTGAATTGATAAATTTTCCAATAATAATTTCCATGTGACTTTTGTCAATAGAAAATTATCTCTCATCGATAAAGTATGTAATTGTTTTGAACGTTTTATTGATTGTACAATTTGCCAACAATCCATATCAGTTAAATTCAATCCACATAAATGAATTTCACGTAAATTTGCACAATTTCCAGCATCGAACATTTTTGTTAATGCATCGACAAATGTTAATTCTAATGTTTCACGACGATTTAATATTGAACCACAAAATGACAAATTTAATTTTTCCAATTTACATGAATTTAATTTAACAATGGCTTTTTGTAAACCCATCGATGTAAATTGATTAAAACTTAAATTAAAATCTGTTAATTGACTGAAACGTAAATCAACATTTTGGAGATCGGTTAAATCGGTTGAACATAAATGTAATATTGATAATTGTTTTAAATTATAACATATTTTTTCTAAAACATTTAAACTTTGATTTTGTAATGGATTATGATTTAGAATTAATGTATTTAGTTCGGATAAACATTCACTTTCACCATCAAATATACTATTTAAATGCTTTAGACCGGTAATTGTTATTAAATTTCCACTTAAATTCAATGAAACAATTTGTTTCATTGTTGGCAATGCTTGTGCCAAATGTTTTATACCTTCATCTTCGATAAAACTATTTGTGAGGTCAATTTTTGTAATATTTGATTGAAAATGTAACGCTTTGAATAGTGGACGACTGTATTTTGGCGATAAAAATTGATCATTTATTGTTAATGATTGCGTTGATGCAATTAATTCAATTTGAGCATTGATAAATGGATCCGGATCTGAAAGGAGAACATTTTTTTTTAAGTGGAAATTTTGGAAATTGGAAACACGAAAGAAAGAAAGGATGAAAGGAAGGAAGAAAGAAAGAAAGGAAGGAAGGAAGAAAGGAAGGAAGGAAGAAAGGAAGGAAGAAAGGAAGGAAGGAAGAAAGGAAGGAAGAAAGAAGGAAAATTGGAAAAAAGAGAGAAAAAAATAGACAAAATGAAAAAGACAAAAATAATTCATTCCCAAAAACTTACTGGTTTTCATCTGAGCACAAGATTCCATGTATCGCTGAGCTAATGGTGGCATTATCCATTCCAAAACGGTTGATGCAATTGCCGAATTTTCATCAAATGCTAAAGTAATTGGATCTGAATTTTGAAAAATCGCACCGTCTTTCGTTGTTAAACGTAATACTGGTTGAAGACCTTTCAAACTTTGAAACAAAAACGTAAAAAAAAAAAAAAATTATTTTAAACAAAGAAATCAACAAGTGAAAAATGAAAAAAAAAAATGATCAAAAACTCACCTATAATATCTCTTAGCAGCTTCTTCTGCCAACCATTCAATGGTTAAATCGTTGACATTATTTAAATTAACTGGAATATTTAGATAAAGATCAGAAACTTGAACTTTAACAGAACGCGTTTGAATTGATGGTGTTGGTGCGATAACAATTTTGTGTGGTGAAATGCTGATAATTTTATGCGGTGATGCAACTGTTGATGACACCGATGATGGTAATCGATATTCTGGTGAAATGGCCCGATTTCTTTGAAAACCATTTTCAAGTAATGATGATTGCATCATTGAATTTGATTCACCTGATAAACGATTATAACTGGACGTTGATGTGCGTCGTTTTTTAGGCCGTACATTTTGATTTGAATTCATAAGAATATTAAATGCATTCTCTTCATCAGATGCATCGCTTAAAACTAAATTCGTTGATGATACAACCATTGAATCATTTCCAGGCGATGATCCAGATAATTTAATTTTTTCATTTTTACGTGAATTTACTTTATTTGATTCCATTGAAAATGTTCGTTCATTTAAGTATCGGCGTCGTTTTGCATTCGGTTGTAAATCATTTTCTAACCAATCATCATCAGACACTTCATTTGAATCTAACATTGCTGATTTTTTTCCCATTTTTTCCACTTGTTTGAATGTTTTTGACATTGTATTTTCACTTGAAAAATTACGCTTTCGTAAATCAGACATTACTTTACGATAATCAGGAGATTCAGGTGATGATTCACGTAATCTGAATGGCTCCGGTGAATTAACCGATGGCAATTCTTTTTCAAGTATACTATCAATTGTATCAAATTCTTCACTTTCAGTTAATCGATTTCCATTGCTGTCATCATCACTTGATTCACTTATGATTCGATTACGTGATGGTTTTTTTACCAATGTTTTTTTCGTTTTATTTGATGGAATTTGCGTTGATTTTTCATTAAAGCATACATTTACGCCAGCTTTTTCCAATTGTTTATACATTCGTTCATAAATAATTTCATAAAAACTTTGCTCTTGAGCATTTAAAATACGATCTTTTCGCCATTTGACTAGCGTTTCTAATGCTGTATCACCTTTGTCATTTTTTAATGTTGCATTTGCTTCTCGATCTAATAGCAATTCCACCACATTTAATACACCATTTCCACAGGCATCGTGAAGTGGCGTAAAACCTAATCATGACATAGAAAATGAACAAATTTTATTTTTATTTTTTCCGGGAATGAGGGGGAGGGGGCGTTACTGTACCTTCACAACCAGTTCCACCTTTATCATTAATTGAGGCACCATTTTCTAAAAGTAGTTCAACGATATCAGTGTATCCATGATTGGCAGCTTCATGTAATGGCAACCATCCGGCATGATCACGCACATTCACAGGATGACCTAGAATGAAAGGAAATTTATTTAAAAATAATTTCAATTTTTCACATTAAAAGCTGTTTTTTTTTTTTTTTTTTTTTTTTTTTTTTTTGTCAATCAAAAACTGTTTTTCAAAATTATTTTCCCCTAAAATCTTGTACCTTGATCAATCAATCGTCGAACCATAGTCAAATTGCCTGCAATACATGCTCGATGCAGTTGTGATTCACCTTTTTCGTTTTTTTTAACAGTAAAACAACCACGTTTCCGTAGTGTTCGTGCTTGATTAACAACTGTTTTTTGTTTTGATTCATCGTCTTCATTTTCGCTCGCCGAATCCGATAATGTGTCTAAGCAAATGTCATCACCAATATCAGGTGTATTCACTTCATCCGAAGATGCATCCACATCATTCGCATCATTATCATTATCATCATCATCATTATCATCATCCACTCCACCATTCGATATATTGAAATTATTTGATTTCAATTCTTCACGCATCATATCTGCCAATGTAGTCATTTCATGTTTTTCTCTCAATGCTAATTGTTTTACAATCACAAGTTTTTCTTTTTTCTTATTTTCCATTGTTTGTGCAACTTTTTTTGCTTCTTCATAGGTGGCATCAATAGTCCAAAAATCTTTGCCAGCCAATGATTGTGTATCAGCAATTCCTAATAATGTTGAAAATTTTTCAGCCGCAACATCTTTACACAATTCATATTCTTTTTGCATAAATTCCAATGCTAAATCATATTCATTCATATCACGATATGTTTGATATAAACTTATATAAACTGGAATTAATTGATGTCCCGTATCGCCATTTTTTTGTGTTGCATCAAGCATTTTTTTATAATAACCAATAGCAGCCGTAAAATTTCGTAATTTACATGCACCATCACCAAGTTTTTCATATAATTTTTTTCGTTCAATATGATTTTCTAAATCAGTTGTTATTAATGAATTTTCCGCTTTGCACATTGCAGCCACTAAAATGTTTAAACCACAAGCAAAACAATTTAAATTAAATTTCCATTGTATAATTTGTTGCTTAATTTTGTTTTGCAAATTAAAAACATTATTTCAATGTAGAAAATTAAATTCAAAATTCTTACCAATTTTTAAATTTGTTTGAATCGATTCAGCATCACTTTCATCGGGTGTTTTTAATTTATATGCTTTGTGTAAAATTTGTTTAGCACCCTGAAAATCGGCCATTTTTATTAAAACATCCGATTTTGATAAAAGTGTTTGACACACTCGAAGTGATCGATCAGTTGTTAAACGTTCAGCAATATTAATAGCCAAATTAAATAATTGCAATGCTTTTGTTTGATCATTTAATTTGTTGGAATATAAAAGACCAGCATCTAAATAACATTTATGTAATAATTCCCAAAAATCATTATGACGGCATATTGACATTGCTTTTTCAAAATATTTAATGGCATCATTAAATTCTTCTTTGCATTCATATGTTACACCTAAATTTAAATACAAACGGGCTGTCATATCAAGCACCTCATGCTTCGCCAACGAATCATTTAAACTAAAAATCAAAAAAAAAAATCAAAAAAAAAAAAATATAAAATAATCAATAAAAATATAGCAAAGCACGTGAAATAAAATAATAAAATTTTGATACAAATGTCACGTGAAACAATTAATTTCAAAAAATTGTATTTACCTTTTGCATATTAATAGACTTTTTAAAAAATGCCGTTCGGCATTTTTAATGCATTTTGCCAATTCATCAGTTTTTTCAGTTGCAGTCAATTGGCTTTGTGCTTTTGTCAAATACACCCGACCAATTGTTGCGTGTGCTCTTTGTTCTTCGATTTTATTATTTTGTTCAACAGCCGTTGCTAAATGTAAAGATAAATTTAATAAATGAAAAATTGAAAAAAAGTGAACCATTTGCAACGGAAAATATGTACAATAATATGATTGTGACAATAATATGTACAATTTTACTTTGGAAAATTGCATCTTTTAATTTTTGAACATAAAATATTTAAAAAAAAATCAAAAAAAAAAAAAAGAAAAATCAAAGAAAAAAACATCAAAGAAAAAAACTCACACAAATAGATCAGCTCATGTTTAAGAGCTTCATCAAATTTTTCAAGTAACATAAACATTTCACCAACCATTCGATGTGCTTTGGCTTTTTCCAAACGTTTTCCCAACGATTCGTAAACATTCGCTTCATCATTGTAACATTTCAATGCATTTTCATATTGTTGATTTTCATGATACCAATCGCCTAAATTGTTATAAGCCACAGCCAATTGATGTGGATTATTATCAATAATAGCTCGATCTTTCTTTCGTATTAATCCTAATCGAAGAGAAAGAAAAATTATTTTCACTTTTCATTGTAACAAATTGGTATTTAAAAAAAAAAAAAAAAAAAAAAAATTACAAGTATAAAACTTACTGTCTATATTCATTTTGTCAACTTATTACAATTCTATCGTCACAACAAAAGAACATTGAAAAAAAACACCTAAACTAAACTCATTTCTATTCTTGATATAATAAAACAAACAAAAAAAAAAAAAAAAGCAAAAAAAAGGTTCAACGAAGAAATGTTAAAAGAAAAACAAAACATAACAATTCGATGTGATTACTCAAAGTGTCGCCTCATTCATTGTATGAAATAACTACAGACAAATAAATGTACCGCCAAATAAATAGATGTTTGACATTTCATCAGATGTGAATATTGTCATTATTGTTGTTGTTGTTGTTTGTAAATTTTCATGTTCGAAATGTCTCTATCATTCGAACTGTCAATGTGGAGAAACACATTGTTTTTGTCACACATTAAATAGTATCCATTGTTCGAAATTCATGAGTATTGCACGGCATCATAAAAAATTGTGAAATACATTCTTAATAAATAATTTAAATTGAAATGTGGGCTAGAGTAGCAGCATCTGTGAATCGTAGTGTAGCATCAAAACAATTGATTTATTTACCATATCGATGTATTCATCAAAATGCTATTTTTCAGAAGCGAAATTATGAACCAATCAAATCAAATGTAAAACCTGTATCAACCATAAAAATCGATCAAAATAAAAATTACGATGGAAATAGTTTTAAAAAAGTTGGCAAACCATTTACTGATAAACCACCAAAAGAACAATTATTTGCTCAAAATGAACCGCATAAATTTGGTACAATGAATCAACAAATTGCTGAACATGAACCAGATGAAGGTGACATAGCCGATGATGAGCATTATCGAAATATACCGTTACGTCGAGATCAATTATCGCAACGAAAATATGAGGCAATGATAAAAGATTTTATTCGTGATAAGCGCATCAAAGAAGCAATTGATGTACTTGAAGTACGAATGAAAGAAGATCGTGTTAAACCATCATACTATATTTATCAATTATTAATTATGGAATGTGGTCGTTCTGGTTATACAAAAAAAGCATTTAAACTATTTAATCGTATGAAAAAACGTGGTTTAGTTGTTACCGGTCCAACATATGCAGCATTATTTAATGCATGCGCAAATACAATTCATCAAAAAGAAGCATTACAATATGCGCAAAGTCTTCGTCAAAAATTAATTGAAACCGGTTACATTGCAAATGAAATTATTTATAATACAATGATTAGAGCATTTGGTCGTTTGGGTGATTTAGAAACAGCATTTGAATTAGTTGATGAAATGAAAGATAAAAAACTTCAATTAAAAATTGATACAATTAATCATTTATTACAAGCATGCTGTTCAGATATTGATTATGGTTTTCGTCATGCATTATTTGTTTGGCATAAAATGTATGAAAAAAAATTAATGCCCGATTTGTATACATTTAATTTAATGTTGAGATGTACACGCGATTGTGGTGTTGGTAATTTATATGAAATGAGAAATGTTATTGAATCAGTTTTACGAAAATCGATTAAATATAAAGATAAAAAAAATCCAATTATATTCATTGAAAATAAACCGACAACAATCAATATTGATGGTAATAATTAAAATTTTGCAGAATATTTACAATATTTATTTTTATTTACTTTCATTCTTTCCCCCCATCCAGGTGATAATCAAAATGACCAAGAAAAATTATCAATAAAAAATACAACAAATGAAATGATGGTGAAAGATGTTTGTGATGAAATGCCAAATATGTTATCAAAATTACCACATTTAGGTTCAATTGTTGAATTATCAATGTTAAATACATCCGAAGATCGACTCATGCTACTTGGTGGAATATCTGGTGTTATTAATGAATTTGAAACAACTAAAGTACGACCAAATGTTAATACATTTGGACAATTATTAGATATGATCCCATCAACGCGAGAAGCTGAACATGATTTAATTCAAAAAATGAGCTACATGAGAGTTCGAGCCGATACGGATTTTTTTAATTTACTTATGAAACGACGTATTTTACGGAATGACATTGATGGTGCAGAAGTATGATTATTCCCAAAACGATAAATCTTAATCATCATCTGTATTTAAATTGAATTTTATATTTTGCAGAAAGTGTTAAAGATGATGAAAAAAGTAAATCTAGATCCAGATATTGCAACATATGGAATAATGGCAATGGGATGTGTTACACGCGAAAAAGCCAAAGAATTTCTTGACAATCTCAAAACAAAGGGTATCAAGTATGTGTAATAATCGAATTAATTCAACGAATTGACAATTGATTGCGACATTTTTTACAATTTTTTTTTGTTTTTGTTTTTATTTTTGTTTTTTTCAAGATTGAACATTGAAATTCTTGGAGCATTGATGCGAAAAGCCACTTTTTTGAAAGATTATGATTATATTATGGATATTCTGAAATGTGCAATGAATGAAAGTGTCGAACCATCAAGTAGATTTTATGTAATTTTAAGTAAATTCAAAAATTTTCGTTATCGTGCATTACAAGAAGATAACAACGAAGATGAAGCAATGAAATTTAATGAATTTTATCGTATTTACAAACAATGGAAAACAAAAATGAATTTAAATGGACTTTCAAATATTGAAGCGACAAAAAAATTGGATATTAATCCATGGCGTCAAATTAAAGAAGCTGAAGGTGATGGTATTGAAATTGTTAAAAATAAAAAAACCAGACGACTTTGGAAAAGACAACATGCTCTTAAGAAATTAACAAAAACACAACTTGATCGTATGCATAATGAAACAAAATTGAATAATGAAAATGATGAAACATCAACAGAAAATCAACAATCGATTGAAGATGACAAAGATAAAAATGAGTAGAATTTTTGATTCGCTTGAAATTGACAGAATTTAAAATTCGATTATGTTTAATTCGTGATTGTTTTCAAGCAAAAAAACATTACAGAATGAAATGTTAAGCGAATTTTTTAAATTTGCAAAATTCAAATATGAAATAAAATAGAAAACATTTCATGTAAAATTTTAAAAATAGAAATAGTTTTATCATTCGCAATTCATGAATTTCAATTGAAAAAAAAAAAAAAAAAATGTTTTTTAAATTTCAGAATAAACATTCTCACAGAATCATACATTTGAAATTCAAATTTTTCATTAAATGTAAAGAAAATCTTTCGAAGAAAGATTTCGAAGGAAAAATAAATCTTTTCAAAAATCGTTCAAAAGAAAAAAAAGACGAATATATTTTTTCGAAGAATAGTTCGTTTAAAGATTATCGAAAATCTTAAAACGTTCTCATTTTTTCATTGAATTCTTCCCGTGAAAAAAAAAAATAGATTGTATTGGGCTCGGTTCGTTCTTAGAAATTCGAAAATGTGCACATTTTCGGAAATCATGTGCACATTTTTTCGAAAAGAATGGCTGTCAATGTCATTTAAGCACATTGTGTTGACATGTTTATTATTTTTCAATCAATCAACTGTAATAATTAATGGGAATTGTGTAAATTAGATTTTCTTGAAATTGAATGCCGCATAAAAATGTTTCTAAAAGTAATATCGGTAAATTTAAGAGGATCAACAGCGATATCCAGTGCATTCAATGCAATATCAACATATTCATCATCGTCTGTATCAAGAAATAGATTATTTGCAATAGCAAAACATCGTAATACATCTTTACAATATACGATTAATCGTACCATAACAAATCATTCAAAAAGCGGCGGAATTACAAATGTGCATCAAAATGATGAATTATCAAAAGAAGAAATTGAGAAATTAAATGAGGAACCAGATAATTTCGGAACATTGTCATCGGTTGTATCAAAACAAATAAAATCTACTGAAATTAATCAAAATGATAAAGAAATCAATCAAAATCCATCTCAAGATGAGTCACAAAAAAGTCAAAAATCATCAAAAAAATCCATCCAACAAAAATGGAATGAACAGCATGAAATTCAATTGAAAAATTGGATAAATGATAAAGGATTAGAAAAAGCGGTGGATTTATTTGAAAATCAAATGCTTAAAACGGATCACATTTTAGCTAAAATTGAAATTTATGAATGGCTTATCGATGAATGTTTAAAATTTAATCTGAATGGAAAAGCATTTGATTTGCATGAACATATGGTGAATCGTGGTCTAAGAATATCATTAAAAACAATTGAAAAATTAACATTAGCATTTGAATCAACAAATTTACCATTAAAAAAAATACAAAATTTACGAAAAGTTTTAACAAAATTAAATAAAAAACCAAATGCAACGATTTACAATGGTTTTATACGACATTTTATTCGTGGAAATCAATGGCCAATTGCTTTTGAAATATCTGATGAAATGATTAAAGCTGGTTTTGATTATGAATTTAATACAATAAATTGTATGTTGGATGCCTGTTGTTATGATCAAAACAATGGTTTTATACGTTTATTGGAATTATGGCATGAAATGTTACGATTAAATTTTATACCAAACATTTCTACATTGAATGCTATATTGAAAATTATTCAAAAATGTGAAATTAAAGATGTGGAAAAACTTAAGAAAACGATTGAATTAATTCAAAAAAAATGTGAAATTGATACAAACAATGAAAATACAAAAACAAATGACATAATCAATGATGGACGACCAAATTTATTAAATCGTCCACCAATAATTGGTTTTTTAATGCCAATAGAAAATGTTAAAACACCAGAACAACGTTTATTAATACTTGGCGGTATGTCAGGCATATTTGCAACGATTAAAAAATATACCATGTTACCCACATTGGATACAATTATAGCATTTTTAAATGTAGCACCAAATACATTTAATGCACAACAACAAATTCTTCGTTTATTGAAAGTACATAATCTTGTTCCCAATATTGAATTATTTAAAGTATTACTTACGAAAGCATGCCTTCGACATAATTTCAACGATGCAATGGTACATTTTACAACAATTATTTTTTCAAAAAATTGTTTTTTTTTTTTTTTTTCTTTTTTTTTTTTGGTATCAACAATTGTATATCAACGCTCTTTTTATATTTTTATTGTTGAATAATTTTTTTCAGGAAATAATGGACATGATGCAGTCATTTGATATTGAAAAAGATTTAGTAACCTATGGATTATTTGGAATAACATGCAAAACAGCTGAAGATGCTGAAACATATTTCGAGGAACTTGAAGCAAATCAATTGCAGTAAGTAATTCTGGTTATCATTTTCAGTTATTTTTATGTTCATGTTTTTTTCAAAATAAAAAAAAAAAAAAAAAAAAAAAAAACACAAAAATTACTTTTTAAATTGCAAAATTCAATTGTCTATTGCAGATATGATTCCGATATAATCAATGCAATGTTGAAAAATGCATGTGCTTTTGGTAATAATGATTTCATTATATGCATTTTACGTAAGATGCAATCCAAAGAGATAGAACCAATGGAACATACAATCGCAATTGTAGAGACATATCGAACAGAATTATTACGAAAATTGCGAACTCAACGGGTACCGGATAAACGAACAAGAAATGAATGTTTCAAATTTATGCGAGAATGTAAGCAATGGCAAAAACATTTTCGTTTGGATAAACCATTGAAAAATGCAACCGAATTGATTGAAGAAGCCCCTTCAATGCCCATTTCAAGAAAGAAGTCTAATTTGAAGAAGTCTAATTCGAAGAAGTTTCATTCAAAGAAATCTAATTCAAAGACATTCAAATCGAAAAAGTTCAATCATCAAAGATTAAATGTCAACTAAATCAAGAGCACAGCAGAATGTTGAGAAAAACAATATGAAAGCAGAGTAAAACCGCAAACATGAATATTAATGAGCCTGACCTTTATGAATTGAAAGAATGAAAAACTGCTACAACTTGTTGTTGTTTTTTTTTATTTTATCAATGTTTATTTTATTAGTGATGAAAATACATCTAATATAACATTCAAAATATATAGTAATAAAAACACTCAATAAATTCGAGAGAAAAAATATTACTAAACGAAAAAGCACTATAATTTGTAACGAATTTATTATTATTGAGATTATGATATATATATATATATATAATCTATATATCTATATAACTCTATAATGGTCATCATTGTTTTTTTTTGTTGTTGTTGTTGTTGTTGTTGTTGAGTTTGATAAAAGGATTGTATTTTGTTTTCGGATTTATTCTATTTTTTTTTTTCTTTTTGGCGAATGTTGAAAAATGGATTTGCCAAAAAAAAAAAAAAAAGTCACAAGAATTTTCCCAAACAGTATAAAAAAAAATGGAAATTTAAATTTCATTTTTATTTTCCCCCGAAAAATTATTCAATAAAAAATTAATATATATATAGGTATATTTATATATATATATATGAAAAATGTCCGAATGATTTTTTTGTTCGTAACTAATAAAAATATTGGCTTCGTGGAGAAACTCAGACTTGATTAACCAATTCATATTTTTGTTTGTTGCTTATATTTGTCATATTTTGGAGTTTATACGCTGAATTTAAATACATTATAAAATCCAAAATGGTTTAAAATTCATTGTTCAAAAGTGGAACCAGTTTAATACTACTCGGCTAATTGTACCAATTTTAAAAAGGAGAAAATTTTCGTCGCAATTTTTATTGAGCAATTCGATTCATTTATTTTCTTTGTTTTTTTATTCGATTATTATTATTATTATTATTTTTTTTTTTTTTCAATTTTTTCAATCCTATTGATGCATTTTGGTATATTTAAAAACTTTCATTTTAGATGAGAACACATTGGATATTATACAGGACATCACGTTACAAATCTCCGCAAATTTATCTTTATTTCTGAACTTAAACTGTCTCTCAATTATTCTTTTTCTCTTCCACTCGATCTCAATCCCTTTTTCACTCTTTCACTTTCTCTCTTTCTCTCTCTCTCTCTCTCTCTCTCTCTCTCTCTCTCTCTCTCTCTCTCTCTCTCTCTCTCTCTCTCTCTCTCTCTCTCTCTCTCTCTCTCTCTCTCTCTCTCTCTCTCTCTCTCTCTTATTCTAAATGACATTCTATCAATTTCTTTCCATCTCTCTTTCGTCTGTTTTTTTCTGCTCTGCCTCTCTCCGAGAGGAAGTGTATGATTTGCGCTCAATTGTTGTGCTTATTTTCTCATATATACTAGACGGTACAGATATATATGTTTTTTTTCTTGTATTTGTATTTTTATTTTTGTGTGTTGTTTTGTTTGTGTTTCCAAAAAAAAAAAAAAAAAAAAATATTTGCACAAAGAGTTTCATTTTTATTTTTTGTAAAGTTTATGAATGTCCTTTTTTAATTGTCAGCTTTAATGTGCATAATATTCATTAAAAATATTTCGTTTGCGTTGATCTGCAATATGTTTTTCATAAATGATTTACACATATCTGTAAAATACAAAAAAAAAAAAAAAAAAAAAAAATGTTGCGATTATTGTTTAATTTACTTTTTTTCAAACTTTTTTTTTTTCCAAAAAATGTGCACAGGAAATTTTTTTCAAGATATATTTATATTCAAGAAAACTTATCGAAAATTCAAAAAACTACAATATCCTTCAAAGGAAGAAAAACAAATGCAAGTAAGTAAAAATATAATATAAATGACAAATAAATACAATATAAACATGAGAATCACATGACACAGTGCAATTTTTGTGCGTTTCTATATTCATAAAATGAATGCATTTTTCAATAGACAAAAATTAATTTTAGCTAAAAGACAGACAATCCATTTAATAAATACACAATAAAAACCATCTATTGATATGAATGTTTTGTAGAAATGAAAATAGAAAAATACTAGCATTGTGATGCGCATTGAAGATTGAACTTCCTAATTAATTATATGCAATTACAAACTTTTTCACTATTTCTCTGGATTTCTTTCGTATAACAAATGGATGAGTCATCAGTTTTATTGACATCCCTGACCGTAAGTTTGTTTATTTTCATTTTGTTTTTGTTTCAATTATATCTGCATAGTGGATAACATAATGCTTCACAGTGGTCTTAAAATTAAGCTGACATTTCATTTGAACTAATGGGAAATGATGCCCTTGCCATTTGATGTCATTGTCAAGACGAATGAAAGATGAAAAAAAAAAAAAAAAAAAAAAAAAATTAAAACAACAACAGCCAAAGATAAGCTGGAAAATAAACGGTCGCAACCAACACACTCCTACGATTAATAATAGCGATGCATTTTATTTTAATTAACATTTAAATCAATTTAACGCTGCATTTTATATGATGACGCTTTGGCATTTCTATTTTGTAATTGAAAAAAAATTTCGAATTTTTCTCTTTTACAGGAATTTTTAGTTGATAAATTTTCATGAAAGAAATTCATAAACATAATATTTTTGTTCGAAAAATTAAACAATTCCACAGAAATGTTGGTTTTTCTTATTATAAAATTGAAATTCATTGTAGAATCGTGTATAACCTTCGTTTATAATTGTCTACCTGATAAAAAATGTGGTGATTTGCACTATTGCAAAATGTATGCAATTCTCGTATACAATTTAATTTCATGATAATATGCGGAATGAAATTTGAAAGTCTTGCATTAAATTTCCACAAAAAAAAGGGAGAGACATAACACAAGAAAAAAAAAAAAGAAAAAAAAAAAAAATCCAAATCCACAACAAAGTTGTAATTCTACATTCGCTGTTCGACTTGAATGTGTATAACGAGAATACAGTTAAGTGGCTTAATTAGTACGTTATTTAAATGTGTTGGTGGTATTACATTGATGAATTTAAAGCGAATTTATTTCATTTCGATTGTCTGTACAAAATTTAAATGGATATGAATTTTGGTACGCTTAATGAAGTGCAAAAGCGAAAATGATGTGTTTCAATAGTCAACAAAATGATGTCATAGATCACAAAGTTTCAAAGAAGCATTAATAATATATATTTGTACAAATGTTAAAATTTATTATTTTTGGCGGAAATTACGCGTTTATACATAAACGAAACGATAATGAAACGTGTTCATATTGGTTAACCAAAAAAAAAAAAAACGAAAAAAAAGAAGCAGGTTTCGATTCAATGTTCAACGAATCGATAATAATAAAGCTGATAAATAGGACTAAAGCTGAGAGAAATAAAAAAATAAATACAAAAATGCATGCATTCGGGATATAATTAGTAAAAGAAAAATACATACACAAATTGGTTGGATTATTTAAATTGAGAATTGATTTTAATCATTTGCCGTATAAATTACATGCTTAATAAATAAAAATGCTGTCATACGAATAAAGTCTAAATCAGAAATTGTTTTGCATAAATTTGGGCTGATTTAACGAACACGCACTATTCTATTTGGCAGCATTCAATTAGTTCTACATAGCATCACTTCATATTTTTCACACAACAAAATGAACTTAACAATCCATTTTCCAAGTTACATTCAAAACCGTATTTGCCCTAATCGATATTTATTGAATTGGAATTGGGAATTGTCGAGCCGCATATAATTTATGTGAAATAAATGCATTTTACATAACGATAAAGAATATCAATTGAGCACGTGCTGGCTGATATTATTCAAGTAGTGAATGTGTTTGTTTGTTGTGTGCGCGGCTTTTGCTTTCAATTTCTAGCTTGATTTTATTTTTCTTTTGTATGAAAATATGGAGTAAATTGACAAAGAAACATCCAAAGAAAAAATACAAATTGGGACATACAAATCAAAAAACACGGATTAGACGAATTAAACTACATATATAAAATGGGCAGGAATCTATGACATACATAATTTCATTTATTATTATTTCGAATTCGAATCCAATTCATTTTTTTTTTTTTTTAAATTTTCAATATTGATTTTCTTTCATTTTTTTTTTGTTTTTTTAATTTTGTGACATTTGTTAATTAACATACATATTAGAATTAGTATAATAATACAAATATGAGTAGTTAAAGTACAGGCACATTAAACAAATAAGAAAATATTGAACGATTTAATGAATTTAATTCTTATATAGTGTACAAAATGTATGCGTAATTTATGTATGTGTAAAAGTATAAAACTTTGAATTTCGATTGTTTTTCTTTGATAATTTTTTATTATTTTTTTTTTTTTTTTTTGTTTTGTTTTTGTTTGTTTCATGTTTTGATTTATTTCGAATGCAACATTCGTGTATCAAACTGTGCAAATGATTTAGTATGCCAACCTTCTTTTGTAGTTACGAATGTGATTGCTCAAACAGCACGCAAAGATGAAGCCGACCAGCTGTAAAAGAGATTCAAATCAATTACAATTATAAATTTATATTTACACCATATGGTTCGATGAATTTTCAGCTTAAGAAAGAAAGAAAAAAAAAAACCACTTTAGGAAAGAACACTTTTTTTCCACAACTTAATCCACTGTTTTTCAACAAAATTTCTGTTCAATTTCGTCGAAATGACATTTATTTCAGTGAAAAAGTTTTCAAAATTCAAAAAGAGCTTTTTCTTCCTTTTAAATGGTTAGAGTGACTCTAAATGGCTAGAGTGGCTCTAGCCGCTAGACCATTGAAAATAATGTAATAAAAATAGAAATTTTCAAAAATAAAAGGAAACATCATATCAATGTCAATTACCTCAACGACAGCTACAACAATTGCAGTACCACCAAATAATTTTGATCCATCAGAAATGAATGAACGAACCTCTTCAGCGCATCCCTTTGTATATGCATTTGTTAATGATTGACAACCAATGACATGTGGTTCACAGCAGGATAACGGTGTTTCAGTTGGACTATAATCGGTGGGTGTGTGTAAACCGCAACATTTAAGCTAAAAGAAAAAGAAAAAGAAGACGAAAAAGAAGAAGAAGAAGACGAAGAAAAAGAAAAACCAAAACATAAATTGAAGGAAAAAGTAGTACAATTGAATCGATTGACCGATAAAAATGAACTTTTTTTTTTATTTTGGATCGATAACAGATAGACAAAGGCGAAGAGAGGACGATAATTTTTGTGGAAAAGTAAGATATACTTACACCTTGTTGAAGTACATCCCAGAATTGAAGATGATTGCCGCGATCACGCCAAAATGTGGTCAATAGCCTATCGCAAATTTGTTCAACATCTCGTTTATTTGTAAATACCAAAACACCGACAACAATTTGAGAGACCAGCAAAAGGAACAGCAACACCGCATACTACAATTATAAAATATATCGGTCATTCAATAATCAATTTTAAATTAAATATTCAATGTTATCGAATTGGATAAAATGCTATTAATTCCAGGAAAAACAAAATCTTTTTTTAATGCCGTCCAAGTCAGATTGAATTGTCTATGCTTTCATCATGAAATAAAAAAAAAAAAAAAAAACTTTCTCGTTTCTTGTACAATTTGAGTGTGTTTACGTGTTTTGTGGGTGTATAAAACACAAAATGTGTTTCAACATTTTTTGTTTATAAACAAAATACTACGCACACATTTTTCGAATCCATAATCTATAATCAATATACAACATAATATGATTATGTGCCGTGTGACTTATTCATACGCATTCAGCATATAGCATTTTTATTTGAAAAATCAAGAAATTGTTTTTTTCTTTTCCTGAAATGTTTCTGTTAAATTGTCCGACAAATGTTTACTATTTTGAATATCAATATTTTGATAAATGATAGCATGAAGGTGATGATCATAAATCACAACTAGTGTTTGTACAATTCATAATGTGCATTTCGTATTAATTAGCATACTTACCGTTAGAATCATGCATTCGGATTCGAATATGGCGCCACAGCATCCAAAGAAAGCGATTAAAAATATGGCTGAACCAATCACAATGAATATGACTGGCGCCGCGCTCATATTTGAAGCTTTTAATGTTTCCAATACATCATCGTATTTCAACAAGGTTGTTATTCCAAGTGCCAATATTACGATGCCGCACAACTGAAATTTAAAGTGCATAACATAAATAAGAAAATGTATTATTGAGAAAATATCGAATTTTTTTTTTCTCTCTTGCAATTTAATGACTTTTGGTTCGGTAGGCAATTTAAGGCGATTGATTGGTTGGGTAAAAAAAAAAATCAAGTTCATTATTATGGCTTATGTGTATCTGTGACATATTCAATATAGTGATTGGAATTTTCATTCGATATATTCGTGACGCAAAGGTGAAAGTGATTGGTATCGGTGGCTTATAATATAGTCAATATTCGATGTGGTTATGGTCATTGATATTTTGTTGAGATTTTTATTTTCTGTGTGTATGTGTCTCTTGCTACAATGTTTCTTATCTTGTTTTATTTTGGCCTTGTCAATATAGAAATTCAACCAATTTACAAACTGACATTTATCGAATGAATAAATCTTTAAGAGGTTTTCAATACCCATCTATTGTGATTCGATTTTATTTTTCTATTCATAAATATTTTTCCTTAAATAAATGACAAAAACATTCAATTGTTATCATTGAAGTAAAGCAAGAAGTTGAAAAACAAAAAAAAAAAAAAAATAATTCCTCTCTGCGCATACACACACACACACACACACACACACACACACACACACACACACAAACAGATGAAATATTATATCATCATATGTTGTATCAAAAGCATAAAAAATAAATAAAAAAAAAAAGAGTATCGTGAAATTTATGCTTTCTTTCCATTTAAATATATATAATCATATCTACTATATGTGTGTACAATTCGTCAATGAATAGTGTTCATTGAACACAAAGACCGAAGCCAAACCGAAACAAGACCAAAGCATCTACAAAATAAAGAAAAGAAAGACGAAAAACGAAAGACGAAACAAAAAAAAAAGAAAAAAATTGCTGAATCGAGTGTGTTATTTAAATTCTTGATTTTCTTCATACTCTCTTCACTGTCTGTGTATAGTGTAGATGTATATTGCATTAGCCAGTTTTCATGTTTTGTTTTTGTTTTTTTTTTCTTTCTGATTCGCTCTGAAATCGACAGTCGCGTCATTTTTCGTTCGTATTTCGGCAGTCATGTTGCTTCGCTCAGATGAACAACAATAAATGATTGAACATATACTCCGGCTTCAAAATAGAAAGTGTTGAACGTAAAAGACAAAACGAATTGAAGAAGAAGCAAAAAAAAGAAAATGAAGAAGAAAAAAAAAAAACACAACAACATGAGAAAGAGTTCATTGTTTATTACTGTTTCTGCTGTTGCTGTTGCGGCTGTTATTGTTGTGCAGCTTATTTCTTTGTTTGCTCTCTATCTCTTTTCATCTATCGTTCCGAAATACATTTCACAAGATTTATACGGCGAATAAATAATGTCAGCGGACCACATTCAATAAGCAAACAATTAAATTGACTTAACAACTGTCGAAACAACAACAACAACAACATTAATACTACTACTACTACTACTACCACTAATTTTTACCGATAAACTTGTTTCGTTCAATTGCCAAACTTGCTTCGTTCATTTTTAAAAAATGGTACTTTGCATTCAACGCAATGAATACGCACACATTTCACTTGGTTCACATGAAATGTTTCAACAAATTTCGCTGATATCATGTCGAGAGCATATATATTTATCATATATCGAATACGACCTGATTTTTATATTCATTCATTTTAGTATTCTTTTTTTAAAAAAAATTACACCAAAATTCAAATGGTTAACAATTAGATTAACAGGTCATATTGGATTTCTATTTTTTCTTTTTTTCTTTTTTTCTTTTTTATGAGAAAAGACACAATTGAATTTACAAGAAAAAAAAAAATTATCGAAAATGTATGCAATCTTGAATTGATTGAATTATGTTATCGTGAAATTTGATCGCGATAACATGAATTTCTCAATTAAATGATGCTAACATATGTTGAATGTTCGAAAAAAAATACAATAAATGTACAGATTATTGAACTATGATCGATGACAGGTTCATTCACATTGTGAATGTTATTTATAATATTGTAATCAATGCACTTGAATAGAAATAGATTTTTGCTACTGTCTTTGATTCTATCTTATCAGCAATACACATTTTTTTTCATTCATTTTTTGTTTTTTTTTTTTTTTTGTTCGAGGTATTCTTACTCGATCGATGTTTTATCAATGTAATGAGCAAACATTTATTTTCACTTATATACATAAATAAATGTATGAATCATGTAAATAAATCGAATATGCAAAATCATCAACAAAGCCAGAAATCATTTAGACAATTCATTTCATTAGAAATTAGTGTATTTTGACGATTTTTCCGAAAACGATGTCGATGAATCTCTGCACGATTATGAATAATGAAAGAATGTTTTTCTTTTATTTCATTTATCAAATAGTAACATTTAACATGCAAAATGTTTCTTGAATATCCTTTTTCACGAATTTGTCGTCTATTATTTCTGCTATAAGTAATTTACTCATTAATAAACATGCCAATAGCTATCATTTTTTTATGTCAAAGAAAATGTTCAAGAGTTAATCGATTTTAATATTTGATTTGATTTGTTCTTCATATACTTTTGATTGTCTTTCTTCATTTGCCTGGTAAAATCAATCGATGTCATCCTTAATGCATACAGCAGAACATTGTTTAATTAAATTGCATACAGAATTTGAAGCATAATAAGCCAAAAAGACACGAAGCAAAATACATTTGAATCGATTATCCATCGCAAAATCTATTTAAATGCATTTAAAATGACTAATTTTAGATATTTACTTAAAGAGGGAAAGAGAGAGAGAGAGAGAGAGAGAGAGAGAGAGAGAGAGAGAGAGAAAGAAAGAGAGATTGTGTGCATAGCTATGGTTTGAATAAATTTTGTTCTATATTTCTCTTCTTAAAATAGGCATAATGACAATGACCTCATGAGAATTTCATTTTAAATCATTTGGTAGAACATCAATATAAAATCCGTGATTCACGTGCCATAATGAATAACTATGCTGAATACGAATAAACATTCGGTGTCTTTTTCTCTTTTTCTCTCCCTTTTTCTCTCTTTCTTTGTCTTTCTTTCTTTCTCTCTCTCTCTCTCTCTCTCTCTCTCTCTCTCTCTCTCTCTCTCTTTCTCTCTCTTCCTCTCTCCAATCGATACAATTAATTCATGCCATGTGTGACTTCTGTTTTAAAATCATTGCTTTCATTCCATGCGGTTTTCTATTTGCTAGTTGAATTATTAATTCAAAATGAAAAACGAAAATCTTTCCGCACGAAAACAATTTGGAAAATTTTGTGCTTTTTTCAACGGCACAATTTCATGAAAATATATAACTATATCAAATTCCAATGCAAAATGATAATTCATAAATCTTGATAAAATATAAACGAATGTGTGCATTATGATTTCGTTGAACATGTGAATTTGTTTATCGTTGAAATTAATTAGTCACATTCACAGTATAAGTATAGTATATTTAGATATGTAGGTGACAATTTTTAATCTATTTAAGTCACGTTCGTTGATTTCATAAGCAAATTATCAAAATTACCATCATTTCAAATGACAAAAGCCAAAAAAGGAAAAAAAAAAAAAAAAAAAAACAAAAAAATTCAAGGCAAATAAATACATCAATTGCCAAATGCACATTTCTGGTTAAAAATTGTGAATCTCAAAATGTAATAAAAATATTTTGCTGATAATTCTATGAATTAAAATGAAATTAAAAAGAAATTATTAAATAGAAAAATAGGCTTTAAAAATGAAGGGAAAACAGTTAACAAATGAATGGAAAGCAATTGTTTTAAAAGAAAATAAACGTAGTTTTACTATTAAAAGAAAATTGATTGTGACTATATAGCCTGACTGTGACTGTGACGGAGACTGTGGACTGAATGTAAATACCAAAATGCGAAACAAAAACCAGAATTTCCATGTAAATCGAACAAAACACATTTTGAATCAACAAATATCAACTTATGCATGTATATCGTATATGCTCTATATGTTGATGACGATATTTTCTTCTTTTCCATAATGAAATTCATCCAAATTGCCCCGATATTTGTGCATTGTTTTTTTTTTCTCTTTCGATATTCTTATTTTCTGGTGGCGGCTCTTTTGTCTCTTTTTCAAGCTGGCTGTGTGGCGTGTATGTGTGGAAATAAAAGTGTTGCAAATTCATCGGCATAGATGTTTACATTTTACCTAACGTTTTCACATTATACATGTATACAATTGCATCGTATCATATCAATAGTTGATTATGTTCATTGTTTATATATCATTGCCGAATAATGATAAACGATAAAATATTTTGTGTTGACACAAGCATGGGCATTCTCTTTATGACAAACAGACTAAAAAAAAATATTATGTTACATACATTCGATTATTTCTTTTTTTTTTTTTTTTCGTTTCCTTTATACTTGAATCACCTGCAAATTCATTTCAACGATTACTAATTGACAATTAGCTTTTTCAATATTGACCTTTTCGAATTATTCATTGAAATGCAATTGAAATATGAAATGAGTGTGAACAACACCATTAAATCAACATATTGAAGATATATTGCTTATAAGCAATACCTATAGGTACTTAGATGTACGTCACTTCATTTATAATTGTTTACCGTAGTGTGATAAAACGATTTGAAACGATTTAGCGTATACATTTTACACATACTTAATCAACACTCGAACGTCACAATGAAATATTTTCTTATCGTTTTTTTTTTTCAAAATTTCATTCATAATTCTACAACTGATCATTTTACTATTCATTAGATATGAGCTATCTTATTGGAATTAATTCATTTCAGTTCAATGTTGACATTTTTAAACATGTGTACTCAACATTGAAGAGACGCTTCAAAAAATCGGTAATTTTTCTCTTATAAATTCACAGTAAATATCGTCAAGTTTTTGTGAAATTGTCATTCGATACGATTATGAACATTTTCAACGTTTTTTTTCACTTTTTTTTTTTTGGTTCATCAATCTGGTAAACCAGAGAATCATATGCAATATATCAAACAAGTGATCTTTTCAACTGGAACGGGGAAAAAATAAAGTTTTAAATTATGTAAATTGATTTTTGTGAGTAAAAATAAATAAAAATTATTCAATTCGATAACGTCATTTCTTTGAACATTCGATGACAAGATATTTGTCGTTTTTAAACATATTTTATTTATTAAACATGAAATAAGTTATAAAATATATCAGTTGGAATTTCATTGATACCATGAATGATATCAATATTGAATGATATCAATATGCGACCGAAAACCATAGGTGTGAAATGTTATGTGGAAAAAAAAAAAACAACAATATGAACCTCAAATATTGAACGTCAATAATATAGAAGCACGCATGAAATTGGTTTTTTTTAAATTATTTTTGAAATGGAATAAAACGGTTGGTGGTATTGTCACTATTTTGCGGTTTTAAGTTTGAAAATGTTTTATCGATAAACCTTTATTAAATTGAGTTCCCTAATTCCCCCCAAACAAACTATTGTATCCTGCATTGATACAAAACATTGTTGCTTGTTTCTTTCTTCTTTTTATTTAGTTAGAAGAAATAAATGTAAACCACTAGAACTTGTAAATTATTTTTGGTCTGACTGGTGTTGGTTTACCAAATATTGTCGTCTGTCGTGACATTCAATCTTTCAGATTTTTTTTTTTTTTTTTTTCAAACAGAAAATATTTTTTGAGGAGAAAAACAAAATTAAGTAAAATTATTATGTTTAAAATAAACGGTTTAAATGACTTTTTTTTTTTATATGAAAAAATCAGCGAGAAATTAAATAAAATGCAACTGAAATGAATCACTCAATTTATGAGTTACCATTATTTCTCAAGAACTTTCCAACAATTATTCAATTTTTCACAAAATTCAATTTATGCTTTTTCAAAACAAAGCGATACACATTCCATTTGAATGCTCATGATCATGACGATGACGATGTTAATGTTGACACATTTAAAACGCACATATTAAAAAAAAACGATTTATATGGTTATTGTTTTTCTCCCCGGAAAATATATATTCAAGCTTGCAAATTGATTCTCTAAATGACGGAGAAAACGAAAAAAATGAAAAAAAAAAAAAATAAAAATAAAAATAAATGAGAGAAACAGAGAACCTATACATATAAAAACAAAACAGAGCATGCACTGATGAAAAATATTTCGAAATCGTTCAAAACGTGGCTCATCATAAATGAGAACAAAAATTTCACATTTACAATAAGTGCCTTTTGGTACGTCGTTGTCGTCGTCGTTGTCGTCGTCGTCGTCGTCGTCGTTTTTCGTCGTCGTCGTCGTCGTCGTCGTCGTTGTCGTCGTCGTCGTCGTCGATGTTGTAGTTCGCCGTTGTTTAATTCATTTAAATCTCAATCTCAAACTTTGTATTTAATTTTTCAGAGAGCTGAGCTGAACAAATGATTGTGTTTATTTGGAATTTGTTGGGTATAAATAGTTGAAGAAAAAAAAACAAAAAAAAAAAAATAATAATAATAATCAACAAAATGGCAAGTACCGAGGCTACTGTGTCGACTATTAATTAAACGACAAAATAACCAAACCAAATGGTAAAACTTAATTACAGATATGGATTTTAAGGTGTTGGCCAAATGAAAAATACAATAACAACAACATTGCATAGCTGTGTATTTGTACATTATGAATATGATTCTCTCATTGATTTCAATGTAAATACACATTCATCTAAATAACAACGTTAAGTGAATAGACCAAAAGGCCGCTTGATTTTATTAAGACACACAGACAAGATGAATTCAGAATTATTGTTGATTTCATGAAAATAATTGAATCAGTTGAAATGAAATTAAATTCAAATACGCTTATCAACGGAATCATTTATGATTGACCAATCAAATAAAAAATATTTTTATTTGTCATTTGAGTTATTTGCCAAAGTGAATGTTTTCGAGTAATTTCAAGAGATACATAAATTGTAATGTCTTTAACTGTATTATTGTGCAATGAAATCTCTCTGGTAATCTAGCAAACTCATTTTGTTAAAACGAAAAACTATCTGAAGAAAAAAAAAAACGAATCAAAAAAATTGAAAGCAAATAACAATAAGCCAATTCGTGCCGAATAAGATTTTTTTTTTCTATTATACTATCGTTCTCTTGTTTCTACTATTATTATTATTATTATGCTACTTATTGCACAAATAAACTATCAATCTTCGGGCTAAATGTGAATCTTAACTCAATAAAAACTTTCAATACATAACAAGTCAAAAAATTAAATGGGAAATCTTTACTCTCTCTCTATCTCTCTCTCTCTATCTCTTTCTCTTTCTCTTTCTCTCTCTTTATCTTTCTCTCATTCTCTTTCTCTTTCATTAGCTCTTAACATGAAAACGTTTCGAGCTAGCTTTGTAACTCTCTTTCGTTCAACCTCTTACTCTCTTTCGCTCTCATTTTTTCTCTAAATCGCATTTTTTTTCTCTTCTCCCATGCCATTTCATTGTATTCTAATTGTGGTCTTCAATAAATTTCCCAGCTCATATGAGCAACAAACATGAAATTTATTCGCTACTTTTTTTTCAATGAGAATGTAATAATGAATAAGTCCCCTGTATATTTTTATTTTTATTATTATATGCGGAACCCAGAAATAGAGGAAAAAAAATGCATTCTGTTTCGAAAAAAAAAAAAAAAAATCGGTGAAGCATTGTAAATGTGAATGCATAATTATTCAAGAGAAAACAAAAAATGTGTCGTGAAAAGATTCTAGTTGGAAAAATGAGTAATTGAGCGTTGGTTTTCCTATGAAATGAATTTCGTAACAATAAGATATCGTCGTGAATCATATTTGAGAATTAGAATGTAAACAAATATCATATAAAAAAATGAAGTCAAGCAAAACGCCCAAACGTGAGACAACGTAAACACATACAAAAAAAGAATGCAATGATTTCAGGTTGTGTTGTGTAAAACGGTCAAAACATGTTTATGTTTGCATAGCGACCGATATAGCATATGTGTAAATTAAACTATGAATTCATTATGCCATGCCACAGATGATATGAAAGAGAAAATAATACAAAAACTGGAAAAAAAAAACGATTTTTTTTTTGATGGGCTTTGCACCGATATTATTTTTATTTCCATTTATTTATATGTGCATGCCATCTAAAGTTCAGGCATTATTTTACAATGTTGTGTAAGAGAGAAAGAGAGAGAAAGAGGGAGATAGGAAGAGAGAAAGAGAGATAAAGAGAGAAAAGAGAGAAAGAGAGAAAGAGAGAGAGAGAGAGAGAGAGAGAGAGAGAGAGAGAGAGAGAGAGAGAGAGAGAGATAGAGAGGGACAAAGAGAGAGATAGAGAGAAAGATAGAGAAAGAGAGAGTGAATGTCTGAAGCAAAGTATTTTTTTTAGCAATTTAAATTCTAATTCTGAAAGTAATTCCCTCGAAATTTCATGTTAATAATTCATTACGCACAAATGAGCACACCATTTTCACTGCACCTACGTTGGACACGGTTTTATGAATTTGGCTATTTTGTTCAGTATGTGCTCATGCATCAGCATTAATTCTGCTTCATTTTTTTCTACTCTTTCTTCAATGCTTTTGCACACACTCTGTGTTGGATGACTCGAGATGAATGTGTGTATTGGTATTATGTTATTATACTACTGAATACCGTAGATTAGAACCGCATTGCATTGCAATGAAAATGACGTAATTTCCAACTTGCACACACCAATCAGAATGCTCTTTTTTCTTCATACACTTTCATTCTTCCAATTTTTACCCATTTTTTTTTAGCCAACTCTGTTTCTCTTTCTCTTTCTCTTTCTCCTTCTCTCTCTCTCTATAGAGATATATCTCTATCCTTTTCTCTTTTTTTGTTTTTCTCCCTTTTTTCCTTTCTTTCTCCTTCTATTTCTTCTTCCCTTCCTCTTCTTTTCCAGTCAAAACTCTTTTTATCTTCCCATTTCTGATTTTTCCCTTTTCTCACATTCGATTTGACTTTGCTTATTTCCTTGTGGTTTTTTTTTTCTTTTAATTTATAAGTTTTTTCTTCTCTAACTTAAGAACAGGGCCATACATAAAATCAAATAATATTTCAGCGGAAAAAATGCGTTGTGGTAATATGATGGATAAAAAAGACTTTTCAATAAAATAAAATGTTTGATGACTTATGTTCCTCCGACAAATTCTTTGATTTTGATTCAAATCATTCTCACAAATAAGCTCGATTGCATTTTCACAATTGTCAATACTCAAATGTCACATCATACATAAAATAAATATCTATGTTTTAAAATTGTTTTAAATTCATTCACTTTTTATACTCTCGAATTTCGATGAATAATTTCACTCTCAAACTATTTCTTTTTGAAAGTTTTTCCATAAAATTTTCGTTCAAAAAATTCATTCTTTTCACTCTCTCAAACTGTTTACTAGTGAACATGGCAAATATGAACAAGTTTTCCTGGAATTTTTTTTTTTTTTTTGAAATTTCTGTTACCTATGTGAAAGATTTGTTTTTCATTTTAAACTTGTTTTCATATCAGATACTAGAATCATTTCATTCGTCTCGGTTTTCATTCACATCATCGATAAATAACGATAATAATACGATATTCTGAATAAATTATTGATGAATTTTTTTCTTTTTCTTTTTGCGTTTATAAGAATAAGGGCGGAAATACATATCAATAATCAGATAAACAGAGACGAAGAAAGCAATGAGGGAGATAAATAAGAAGATTAAATAAGATGAAGTTGGAAGTTTGCGGTTTGCATAAATATAATTCCAGTGAGACAACATCGAACGCAGAATAAAAACCTGTTTTTTTTTTTTTTTTTTTTTTTTTCTTCTGATGTCGTGTTGATACATATATACAAAATGTTGAGTACCATAATAATAATAACCAATAACGGTCGATTCATATATAAAACTGGTAGCTGGTAAGTTGTTTAGTTTAGCGCGCAACTGATTTTGACCATAATATATGAATGAGTAAAAAAAATTGTGCAACAAATTTAAATCATTTAGCAGCACTTCACATTTTTGCATTTTTTTATTCATATTTTCAATTTGATTCATTCTTATGATGCTTTCAATTCGTATAACACACGTTTTTGTAAATGCACATATACCATTCTATAAAGTCATATAACCTTCACACCAAGAATGAAACCCAAAAAAAAAAACAAAAAAAATCAAAATCACACACAATAATACCACTTGATATCCGTTTAATCAACCGTATTTAGTATATTCGATAAATTTTCACACAGAGAAACCATTGTAATTGTGATTTTAAACTACTTACCGCGCAGATCAAGTTGAAAACAAATAGAATAAATTTAACTATTGCTATGCCACAACCCATCTTTTCGCTTTCGTTTCGTCAACACTTCGATTTTCTCGAGAAAATTAATTCAGTTTTTATCTTTTTTTTTTCTTTTTTCCACTCTCTATCTCTCTCTTGATTTAATTTCGTTTTTTATTTAAATTCAAAACGAAATTTTGTTTACACAATATTTCGTAAGAATCACCGTGGTCTATAGATTTAGACGCAAGTGTTCTTTTAAAAACGAACACTTGTTTTTTTTTTTTTATTTTGCGTTTTTAATATAATTTCTCCAGTGTGTGTTGTATCGTGTTAATTTATTATTTTCTTTTCTTATACTGAAGTTGGAAAAACAACATATAAAAAAAAAAAATTATAATAACACGATGAAACCAAGCAATCCGTTACAGATAGCACTATATTGTGGGAATGTGTATTAAATACTGATGGAAAATGCAATTGTGTTGTTCAACAGCAGCCCAGAACCGTTTGTTATTCCAGCAAATAAACTCGGCTATTCTCGGTATTAAAAATACGAATGAAACACGAATATTTATTGTATGCAGTGCACACAGTGTGTGTGTGTGTGCACACGTATACAATCACATAACATTTATTCGCACACGCTCAGCACCACGCTCGCCCATACATTTACTTACTCAATCGCTCTATATGTAGCAAATTTTGAGCATTGATTCATGTGTATTGGTTATACAAGCACCAATATGTCATGAGCTATGCTATGCTATGCTGTATTCTTCATATGATATATGATATGATAAGGTAAGTTATTGTTTTCTTTTATTTGATACACACGTACATTTTTACTGCGTGGTTTTGTTTATGGGACGCGAGGCGACCAATCGTTCTTCTTTTTGTTGCTACAATAATCTTATGCATTTAATGATGATCAATTGTTTGTTTTTTTGTTTTCTTTGTAATTTCTGTATTTGTCATATTTTCCTTTTTAAAAATAATGATTTTTTTTTTTTTTTTTTTTTTTTGTGGCAATTTTTCTCACTTTTCCCTTTTTTGTCATATTTTGTTCTTTATTTTTGTATTTTAGTTTTAGTCATCATTTTTATATTATTTTTGTTTTTTTATACAATTAAAAATTACCAATTCAATGATTTAAATTAGTTGGTAAAACGATAAACATATGCCTGAAATGACATTTCCTTATTAATGCATACTAAAATAATTGCCGATTTATGTTGTAATTTGCTGTACAAATGAAAAATGTCATCATTATGTGGAAGTGATTTGGATGGTTGCCTGTAATGTAAAATAAATTGCATGTTATTATTATGTTTTTGGGAATTAGGCCTTTTTAAAAAAAAAACAAACAAAACAACAGCGACTTCATCTTAAGCCTCACACACACACACACACACACAGCCACAACTTTTATTAGTAGAAAGTAATTTTGTATTTGAGAGAAGAAAAAAAAAACACTTGATTGAAAAAGTTACTTACTTAACGATAATTCGAAAGTCTGGCCCTTTAAAATGTTGCTCACGATGATCAAATGATGCCCATAAATCGAATGAAATTTTTTCATTTATTTGCTTTTTATTATCATATTCATTTGGTTTTTTAACGTTGATATAATCAATTTTATCGAAAATTTGCTTAAAACGTTGAAATGTATTACCAATCATAAAATTATTTGTTGATCCACTTCCAAAATATTGTCCATTCGTTTTTTGTTTACAATCAATTTTTGTTAATTTACTTGAAATTACATCAGTTTCACAGCTATTTGATAATTTTCTTTTGTCTAATGTTGTGGGCATTGTTTCATTCATTTCTGAAACACAGTTATTTGAATTTTGTATATTCGAGCAATTATAACTTTTTAATTGTTCAATTGTCATATTCATTGCATTTTGAATTTTTTTATAATGATTCATATCAATGCTATTTGTTGAAATTACTGATTTTCTATGGCCAAGTAATTCGTATAAATTATTCCAAATATAAGATTTCTGAATATCTATAGATGATTGAACTGAATCAACAGCATCACATTCATTTGATCCAGCATCAATAGATATGGAATTTTCATTTTTAAATCGTCTGATATTACATCCAGATCGCATAAAATGAACATAAACAATATACTCTGTTTTGGTTAATTTGTTACTTTCATTCGAATCATTTTCATGTGCAAGAAACATATGATAAGCTCTTTCTAATGATACAATTATCTTGCCCAAGTATACTTCAAGTCTATTCTAAAGGAAAAAAAACAAATATAACATCATAAGACATATAATTAATAATAAAGTGACAATTTAATTTATGTTTTTTTCCATTTCACATACCAATTCGATTAAAAATAATGCAACATGTGGCTCCAAATATTCACCAATTGTCTCAATTGTATCCCATCTACCTTGACGTTTTGTTAGACGAATTTTACCATTTTCAATTATGGCCGTTGATCGTTCATGCCGTAAGGCAATTCGTTCCATTGATAATACCTTTCGAAGATCATCTAAACAAAAACAAAAAAATACAATTGAAAATGATTCAGATGGTTTTGATTCGATTCATTTTTTTAATTTATTCATTGAAATTTCAAAGATATTTATTTCACTTTTAAATTCATTGATGAATTCATTCATTTTTATATTCATTGATGAATTTCATTTTCATTTTTGAATTCATTGTTCAATGAATCAATTGAATCAATTGGTAAAACATAAAAACATGTTTACAATATAGTATTTACCTTGATATGATTTGATTAGAGCTTTCTCTTCATTTGTATTTTTTGGAATACAACCTTTTAATCCACGTGTTAAAATATTTCCATCAATTTCCGCATACAAATTTGATTGTTCAATTAATTCTTTTGCATTAAGCAATTTTATCGTTAAATTTTCAGACATTTTCTTTCATTTATCAACAGATGTTTACATTATCAAAAACAAATAAGTAAGGTTAATTCATTTCAATGTGTGACATCTTTCAGAAATCAACAATGTTCGAAACCGATAGAGGGAGTTTTTCGAAAATTGTCGCTTTCTGATTGCAAACATATCTGTCATCAAAATAAAACCGCAACAAATCCATAGATTTTGTTTTATTATTTCTGTCTTAAATCTAAATTTCCGAGTAAAAACCACCATCCAAAACACGAGAGAAAAAAAAATGTTGTCCGATTACCAAAAATTATTCTACAATAATGTTCTATCGCAAACCATATCGAATTGCGGTCAATTTTTGTTTGCTGGCACAAATTTTGGTGAAATCTTTGTATACAGGTTTGTGTTAACCACTAATTGCCGGCTTTTGCATTTTAAAATTGTTCAAAGGAAAATAATATGAATCGATTCTAATTATTTTTTTTTTTTTTTTTTAAATATTTTTCACAGTATTTCACAAATTTGCGTGAGTCCAGATGATCAAACCATTGACAATGATTTAAAAGCAAATGCTGTAACTGATGCCATACATAAAAATTCATTAACAAAACCAATTCAAGTGTTCAATGTGGCTGAAAATGGGAAAAAACAACAAGTACAAAGTTTAGCATTTTTTGATAAATTTCTTATTGTTGGTTTAAGTACGGGCAAAGTTGCCGGTTATGCATGGTATAAAAATCGTTTAACGAAAAAAATTTGGGAAACATTTGTTGCAAATCAAAATATGGCCGATCAAAATGATATGAATTGCTTTTGGTTAGAAAAAAATGATGGTATTTTGTATGTTGGTTGCGGTGATAATAATATTTATGCAATTAGTTTGGAAATGGGAAAAATTATTCGAACATTTATTGGTCATACGGATTATGTACATTGGATTGATGGTGTTATTGGAGCAAATTTATATTCAGCATCTGAAGATGGTTCGGTTAAATTTTGGGATCAACGTGATAAACGTTTTTTTAATCAAATGGAACCATACAAAGATGAACGATTAGAACGTTCACAATATGGTAAATGGCAAGGAACCGTATCAGTTACAGATGATTGGCTTTTATGTGGCGGTGGACCAAAACCATGCTTATATCATTTACGTTCATTGGAATGTTCAACTATATTTGATGTGAATACAAGTGTTCATGTTTCTGGATTTCTTGATGATATTGTTTATTTGGGTGGTGATAATAATCATTTATTTCAATACAATTTTAAAGGTGATATTACTGCTGAAATACCCGTTTCATCATCATCCATTTATTCTGTTGTTTCACAAACAAATCCTGAAAAATTCATGTCAATTGCTGGTTCAAGTAATTATTTAGACATTTGTACGAATTTTAATTACAAAGATATTATGATTAAATTATATGAAGCACCCAATCATTCGATCGAATGAAAGTTTTTTTTTTTTTTTTTTCAATTGACTTTCATTTAATTTAAGAATTGTTCACATTTAAGATAAAATAAAAAAAAAAAAAACAATTGTAAAAATTAAACTATTCATTTTGTTCTTGGATTCATTTGTGATGTGTAGAACAATTAATTATAAAACATTATTCACATGTTGAGTAAAAGTTTTTCTTTTTTTTCTGTACGTAAATGAATGTTTATTAACAGGACATTTAAATTCTGGAACATTTATCAAAATTCTAAATTCAACATAAGAAAAAATGTAGACGAATCTGATCAAATGGGATCAATATGACATTTTTTGCATATTTTTAATATTTGAAGTGCCTTGATTTTAATTAATATCAAAAGTCTTAAGACATTGAGGCAATCTATCTTGTGTGGAAATAAAGTGACTGGCTGGCTGGCTGGCTGGCTGGCTGGCTGGCTGGCTAAATTGATTTTGTTTGAAAACCAATCACAGTTAGCCGACTCTCCCAAAATAACCAACTGAAAACGATTATAATTAACTGCATACATAGTTGACTATGATTGACTTTAGTTGATTTTATAACTATGATTTAGTTGTATGTTTAGTTAATTTTACACTTTATTTTCACATGGGATACGATTTGCAAAATGTGCACCAAGTTGGTGCCACCAACTATATCAACGGAAACGACAAAAAGATACGATTTGTCACTTGTATTCTGTGTATATATGTATACCGATCACTTGCAACGAAATGTAACTTAATTTATGCCGCAGTACATTAATGGCCACTGTCCTACTTTGCCCAAGGGGCATATAACGCAAGCAACAGCTAACAAATTCTTTCGAATGCGTGCAACTGTGTATACGGGACATTCACAGTGCGGTCACTTTACAACAACAAAGCAATACTAAAGATGTATGAATATCTGCGATTGTCTACAACTGTCACGAATTGTTATATTCCCCTTCTGTTCAACATACTTTTAAGACTACTTTTCGCTTATGTTTAATTTTTTTCTAATTCACTACATTTTTTTTTCACGCAAAAGTGGCTCTGAAATCATCATATGGATTCATCATGTAAAAACACTTTTTCTTCAATTTATCTTACTTTTTTTCATTTTTACCTTCGCTCTTTTGCAAAAAAAAAAGTTTCGTTTCATATGTTTTAGGATTCAATCATATTGGGAACCAGAATTAATCGTATAATTTACATTTATAGATTTAAAATGTATAAATTAGGTTTCTTCGTTACAAATTGGAGCAAATGCTTTACTTTTCTTTGTAATTTTATTCCTTTTTGAAAATATAATAAAATTCATTCATCGTTTGAACATCATCGAATAGAAATGAATATTCGGTTTCGTTTTTCTGTTTCTATATTTTTCCTTTCCTGTATTTTTGATTTAGAGTGGCTTTTATTTTTGTCTTGACGACATCATGCCATTCAATCAATTTAGTTTATAACTAAATCAAATAGAGTTATGAACCTTTTTCCACATTCAATCAAATGCTAATGAATTTTTTATTATCGAAATGAATAAGAAATTGGAAAAATATTTCTATATTGATCATATCCTTGGTGTTTTATCAAATTAAAGACAATAATTGTCATCAAAATAGAGAACTATCTAGTAGGCATATCGTAAATCAATCTCAATTCTTTGATATGAAATGCAACTATTTCTTACCTAAAATATGGTTCTATATAAACACCACAACGGAACGTCACTTCGTTCGTTTCAAACAAAAAATAATCATCATTTCTCTAAACAGAATTGAAATTTATGATAGGTAAAAACACCAAAAACCCGAGTTAAAGACTTCTCTGTTCATGATGACATAAACAATGAGTAGTATTATAAAAAGGAGAGTTCCAGGACCTCTCTCAATGTAAATTAAATGGGTAGACGCCAAAATCCAACTAAGTTTCTTTTTTCACCACTAGTAGCTAAAATTTTACAAAAAACATCCTACGATAATTGGGAATCGAACTCGAAACCTCTGTATTTCAAAACCAGTGCTCTAACCTCTGAGCTACATCGGTCTTTACTATCTATATGAAAAAAGTTGGGATTTCTATAGTTTTTATATACACAAACAAAATAAATGGAGATATAATTTACATTTCAATTTTTATTTGAAAATCTATCCAAAAATTAAGATATCTATGAAAATATTTTTTTTTATAAAAAAATAATTGAATGAATTAAACTTTTATCCCGCAATAATCGGAATAGTAAACGTTTTTTTTTTTTTAAACAAAGAATGCAAATAACTCACATAGTTCTCAATTTCATATACATAAGGTGGTAAAACGCTATTCAAAATAAAATGAAAATTTTGGAACAAGTCATTCTTATACGAAAAAAAAAAAACAAAAAAAAAAATGAGGGCAGTCGAACGTATGATTCACGGGCAAGATCTTCGATGCTGTGTGCGTGTGTGTGTATTTGTTTTTCAATGCATCCTATAGTTAAACGTCGTTGCATTCAAACTGAAATTTAACATTTTTACGTTAGCTGCAGCGGAACGGTATTTTTGTATCTTCAATTTGTATAAAATATATATTATAAGTTGTAATGTTGGTAACGCTGTAGTTTAGATGTCAATACATTAGCGTGTTGTGTTTACAAAATAAATTTTTTATTCCATAATTATTTTCATTTTATTTGTCGAAAAATGTCGAAACGCCGATTAGTTAGTTATTCTTCTTCAGAAGAATCATCGCCGGATTCAAAAGCAGAATTTTTTAGTTATTTACATGGACTATTTAAAAATAAAATGAATACTGATGTCAAAATTATTGTTGGTGACAAAGCAATCGAGGCACATCAATTAGTTTTGTCAAAAAACCAATTTTTCAAGTCATCGTTCGAGGGAGAATCCGTAGATGCCAAAAATAAAATGATTAAGATGGAAAATATCACATTCGACAATGCTTTTAAAGTGATTGAATATTTTTACACTATGCGAGTGTCATTGGTATTAGAATCAGAGGCGATTGAGATGTTACGAATGGCCGATATGGTAATAATTTAATAATTAAAATTTTCAATAATATATGATTTATGCATAGGATGCAATGCAGAGTTTGCAGTATATGTAGATTTTAAAAAAATGCTCCTGATTTTCTTTATAGATCCTTGAAGAATCATTAAAACGAAAATGTGAAAGGCACCTCATTCGGTGCATCAATGTGAATAATGTTGCCTCTCTTTTTCATATTGCTTGTATGTATAAGGCTAAAATCCTAAAAGATGCAACAGATGACTATATAGTGGAGTAAGTAGTGAAACAATTGCCTAAGCAATACATATAAAGAATTTTAATGAACAATGCACATAAAGAAAAGATTTAAATGAATGTAGCTATTGTCTATTAACTTTGGTATTTTTTTATATCTAAAAACAGAAATCGAAGCGATGTCATTGAAACTGAAGGATGGAAACGTTTGGAAAGAGAGCAGCCGGGATTCTGTATTTTTAAAAATTTAACAAAGAAATTCCCATCACCTTTAAAGCGCTCCTGCCCTGATGATGATTAAATGCAGCAATCAAAAACCATTTCATTTATTTCGCAAGATCTCATCTGAAAGCACTCTTTCCCGGTTCAACTAATAATGAAAAATATCTTAAGCTTTTTTTTTTTCAAAACAAAACGACTAGTAGTCTGGAAATTCGATCATATTAAAGTTTAAAAATAACAAAATGAGTTGTCATTTGTCGTTGGAAGTGCCATTAATTTCCATAAGGACTATTGTAGAATGAATTTTTTTTGAAATAAAAATAGAAATCAGAAATTAAACTATCGTTTTGGTTTGATTGTTTTTTTTTTCTCTCTTTTTGTGTATGATTTTAATTGAAAATAATGTTTATTTGTTATAACAAGCATATGTATTTAGCAAAACTAAATTTTATTGGATTTGTTAGCGAAAAGGCACTGAATAGATGAGAAAGTAAGTACTGCTTTATAGCAATGGCAAATTATAAATAACAAGTTAATAGTTACAATTTAACAAAATAGACGAAATTAAATGAAAACATTTAAAAACATTTATTCACTAATAAACGATAAAAAAAAGGACATATTTTATCTAATGTGACAACAGAATGCGTTTCATTTCTTTTCTTTTTTTTTCTCTCTCTGAAAATGTTGGTTATAAATAGATTTTTTCTTAAAATTCGGTTAAAAATTAATAAAATTTTATGAAAATAATTAATAAATCCAATTTTTAATTGGATTTTGTACAAAGAAATATAAACGATTTTTGACAAGAGAAAATAAAAACAAAAATAAGGAGTGGATTCGGGTTAAACAAAGTTTAGTTTACGAAAAAAAAAAAAAAAAAAAAAAAAAACAATGAAATTACATTTAATTTATTAAATAAAAATTAAAATCTAAAACAGATAATTGCGCCCATTTCAACAAATGGCTTATGTTTAACAATACAATTATTTATTGCAACGATTTTATAAATTCAGTAAATTGAAATAAATCGAAGGCACATCAGATCCAACATTTTCCATGGCATTTTCTAACCCTGAATGGCTTTCGTGTGAGTGTATTGAAATTTTTTTTCCTTTTTCTTTTTTTTTTTTTTTATTTTCATTTTGTGCATATTGGATGTATGGTATGTAAAGCGCATTATAAAATCGAGCGTATTTTGTGCAAAAAATTCGAAAAGATGAAAAATTGTAAACCGAACAATTTGTGGACGTAACATTAAACATTAAACATTAAACATTAAAAATATATATATACTATTACAACTATATATTAAAATCATCTTAGTTAAATAATAATATCACGGTTAATATCCCTTAATTAAGAATAGATTTAAAAGAAACAAAAAAAAAACACACATCTAGATGTGTTTGTACATGCTAAAATATAGACAAAGCGATGGCCATTCTATTTTATAGACAATAATTAATTAATTAATTAATTAATAAAATAATAATTTAAATTAAAAAGATGTTTGTTTGTTTGTTTGTTTGTTTGTTTGTCAACTATTGTTTGTTTTTGTTTACTATTTCTTTCGTATAAAAAAACTATATTGTTTCCAAAATGATTGTTTTGTTCAACAAAATTTATCCAAAATGGAACATATTGGTATTGTGTGTTCGTACGTATTTATCATTAAATTATCGATTTTATAAATCATTTTTTCATTAATGATTTCACCTTTTTTACATATTTATTAAGCAATGTACGTTTTGGTTCACTTTCTGAATTATCTGTCATTGAATATTGAGCGCTAGATGTGGTTGAATTTGATTTGGTATCATCTTGATTCAGCATACTACTGCTACCAGATGGATTTGGTTCTGAATTTATTGTATTATTTAATGATGTTGTTGAACCAATACTACTCTCTTCACTCCGATTTAAACATGCATTATTTTTATCATCAATTTTTGAATTATTTGTTGTATCATCATCACTTTTATTTATAACATTTTGACAATCATTATCAACGATTAAATTATTTTCCGAGACCCCTTCTTTCAAATTAATGCTTTTTATTTGTTTAACATTTTCATCATCACCATCAATGGCATCCAAACTTTGGCTACGTGTTGATTTAACATTTTTACGTGCAGCTGGTATTGGTCGTATACGGCCACCGCTTGGTAACATTGTTGTTAACCATTTTTGTTGTTGATTTGGTGATGCATTTGGTTTTATTGCATTATTTGAATTTGTAGAAGGGGTGGCATCTAGTCAATCTGATGCTCTCCCACTGTCTTTTTCTTTATCGGAATCATTACTATGCATTCTTTGGTAAGTTAATGGATTTTGTCGTGATGATGATGCAGTACTTGGTGTATTTGGTGTTGCATCACCACGTAATGCGGCACGATATGCTTGCATTATATTTTCACGTTCACCTCTCATGAATCTATGCGGAATACAAAAAAAAAATTGATTTGTCGATTAAAAAACGGTTTTTCTTTTCTTGGGTTTATTTAAGTCGCTATCGTTTCTGAATTATAAATTTTGAACAGAAAATGAAAGAAAAAAAAAAACAAAAAAAAAACAAAAAAAAAAACAAAAAAAAAAAACAAACAAACAAAAAAAAAACAAAACAAGCACATGTTTAACATACCGTTCAAGTTTATCAACACACGCATCTTGATAATCATGAATCCATCGAACGCCATTGAAATGGCACACAGCTCGCATGTCTTCCGGTAATTTTTCTGTTTCTGGCCAACAGAAATTGTCAATTATTGGAATTATATTACAGTTTGATGTGAGCGCAGCAACAATTTCCTGTATTAAATTGATAAAAGAATATTGATTAAATTGTTGTCCATGTACAAAGGTTATAAAAACATTCGTATTGAAAGTGAAAATCATGAATAAATACAAAATAATCTAACGAGTTGTTTACCAAAAATGTGCAAAAAAAAAACAAACAAATCAAACAAAAACAAAAATCAAAATTTTCTTACCCGATGCACCCAATCTTTACATTCTTCATCTTCAATGCAACGATCTAATGCGGATGGTGTTAAAACCAAAATGAAATGTTTTGCTTGACGAATGCTATTCAATAAATTATTATCAAATTTGCCGGCTTCCAAACGTTCAACATCAATAAAAACGGAAAAACCGCGTAATTGTAAATGTACTTTTAATAAACTAGCCAATTGAGATCCATTACTCCTTCGATAGCTAACAAATACATCCAATGTTTTATCCATATTATCTTCAGTGGATAATACTAATGAATTTTCTAAACATTTTATTGCATCCAAAATGCGTGTACGATGAATTGAATTTTTAATGCCACATTCCATAACTAATTGATCATCGGTAAGACTTTTTAATGATTCTTTATCAACGCCAGCATTTAACATTGCATATGTATGAATTGTAAATTCAGGTCCAATTGATTGTAAAAAATTATTTATATTTGCTGAATCTTTTGAACTATAATCGGCCATTTTTTTTAAATTTTCCAATTCACGTTTAAAACGCCGTCGTCGTATACCATTTTCAATTCCAATATCATCACGTAAATTTTCTTCAGTTAATTGTAATAATAAATCACCATCAACACGTGAATTTGAGAAATTTTTTTCATATTCAGTAAAACCAATTTGTTTAACCCATTCACGTACATCTTCAACAGACCATAATGGTACTTGTTGTGATAATTTATGTGGAACTTCTTCGCCAATCATTCTTAATGCTTGTGCAGCAAATTTTGATGCAATTGCATTTGGGCAACTTGCAACTGCTTTTAATGGTTCAATTGCACCAATTTCACGGAATATATCTGTACTGCCTTGTTCTTTTTTAATGCCAGCCTCCATGCAAAAATGAAATGTGGCCAAATTTCGTGCTTCTTCACGATTTGAATTTAAAACCGGTACCAAACGTTGTAACCAATGTTTACTTTGTCCATGCGCATGGGCTAAATTTGATTTAGCAAATTCAGATGGATCATGTGATGTAACAAATGGTTCAACCAAATCCAATGTACCCGATTTTAATACTTCAGCTTCAATTTCTTTATTTGCAACCAAAACAGCAATTGCTAAACATGCATAATATTTAATTAAATCATCTTTATGAAATGCCAATGGAAATAACCATATTGGAGCTTTACGATTGATCATTGCTTCTTGATTATCAGTGCCACCATATAATGCAAGATTTGCCAATGCCATTGCACAATGACGTAATGTTTCAATATCATTTTTACGGCATTCAAATAGTACAGCATCTAAACCACCCATTCGTATAACATCTGAGCATGTACCTTCGCTATGTTTAAATAAATTTTCTAAAATGCCAGTACCAACACGTGAATGATCGCTTGTTGCATGTTTTGTGCATACACATGCACCATTTACAACTTTTTCAAGGCCATGATCAACAACATGAGATCGATTTTCGGTGGTTAAACATTGTTCAAGTAAACGGGCCGATGAAAATTGTAATTTATTATTATCATGTTGTGCACAATTTTCCATTAATAAATCTAAACCACCATTATTTCGTAATGCATTACATAAACTATAACCCAATTGATGTCCATGCGTTGGTACAGCCCATGCTTTTTGTATGACTGTATTTATTGAATCCAATACATTTGATACTTTTGTTACTTCAGATTGTCGTAACATTGATACATTGGAATTTAATAATTGGGAATATTTAACAATAGCAGTTTCAACATCTTTTTGATTGCTATTTGATGATAATTTTTCTAAATCATCAAGACTTGTTAAACCTTCAAGAAATGTTGAATGACTATTTGTTGCTTTGCTTGATTGTGATGATGTTATCATGCTACTACCTAAGGGGGAAAGGACGAAAGTAAATAAAAATAAATATTGTAAATATCCTGCAAATATTGCAAATATTGTAAATAAATCATGCTACTACCACTGCTGCACATTCCTTTTGTTGTAATCATATAATTGGATTGTGATGCAGATGATACATGTTTTTCTTGATTAAATATGCCCGAAGATGTAACGGTTTGTCGTTGTTGTGCTTGTTTCATTGCTTTTTTTTCAGCACTAAATGTATCACTGTGGATTTTCATTGATGCGGCTGCTCTATTATTGGATTCTTGCTGTTGAATATCACCCGATTTGAATGATCGCGCCTCCTGCATTTTTCAAAAATGACAAATTCAAAGAAAAAAAAAAAAGAAGAAAGAGAAAGAGAAAAAGAGAAAAAAAATTTATGAGCAAACGATACAATTTAAGTTATTTCAAAAAATAATGAATAAAAAAAATTTCTTATTTATTCGACAGTCAATAAAACTGTAAAAAATGAAATAGTTTAGTTTTGCTATAAAAACATTTGATAAAATACACATAAAATGCTAAATTGTTGAAATGCTCTTAGTCATCGTTAAGTATGATAAGATAAAATCAAATGCTCGATTTTCGGAATTTATTTCATTGACAATTTGATTTATCTCACTCACTCACTCACTCATTCACGCACTCCCTCACTCACTCACACACATCATATCTCTCTCGCTCTTTATTTATCTTACTATTTCACTCGGTCCTTTTCACTAATATTATTACTATTGATTGAATTCAATTTAAAAAATATTTTAGTCAAATCAATTAGCGATGAAAATGTGTGAAATTCATTTCAAAAGTAACAAATAGTTGAAAACAATTAAATAAATACATATCGAAGCATATGTTGTATGGATTGGAAAAGCCTTGAAATATGATTTTATTTTTCTTCTCAAATTTATGCACAAATAACATGAAAAAGTGATGAAGAATTGTTCTGATTATTATCTCATTTTATTGGATATGATCAAATGAAGTGATCATTGCTTGATAAATTGATTTTCAATCTTTTACTCGATTACCTCATGTTCAACTTCAATTGGAATTTCGCGTACACCTTTATTTAAAGCATTATTGAATGGGCTTTGTGATCGTCTTGGTGACAATGATCGTTCAATAGATGGATATCGTGGACTCATGCATGAACCATTTGATGATTCAGGATCAGGGCTCAATGGCATTTCAACAATTGGGCTTGGCGATCGTTGCGGATTAAATTCATTGTGGGGTTGCGTTCGAAACACCTTATGTATGGGCCACGGTGCTTTTTTTGACATTTTTTCGTTTGCGACAGCTGATTGAAATCCGTGATGAAAATAATTAAAATGTTTCGATTTCGTTGTTCAATCGAAACCTATGGATTTCACACGTAAATACGTGATTGAAAAAAAATTTTCACTGTATAATTTATTTCGTATTTTATTATCTCTTTATTGTTTCTCTTCTATGTGGATTTTCATTTAGTCACAATCACAAGTATTTCACAAGAAAATGGTAAAAAAAAAAACAGATAATTAATAACAAAACAGAGGGAAAACTACTTTAATACTTTCCCGCTTTGAAATTTTCGCGAATTTTCCTCACGAACTGAAATGTTCTTCTATTTTAGAACACCGCTTCAAACGGTGTGTATGAAAATATATATTTTTTTCTTTCTTTTTTTTATGCTCTTCTCTCGGTCTCTCTATCTCACTCTCTCTCTCTCTCTCTCTCTCTCACTCTCACTCTCTCTCACTCTCACTCTCACGCTCACGCTCACTCCCCTCTCTCTCTCTCTCTCTCTCGCTCTATATGTTGTATCTTGTCTTCAAAACAAGTGGAAAAAGGAAAATGAAATTTTTATAAAAATGAACTGAATTGAATGGAAAAAAAAAATATCTATACAAAAATGCGTGTACGAATTTCAAACGCAGTATTAAATTTGAGTTGCCGAAAATACGATGAGAATTGTGTAACGATTTAGAGAAAACTGCCTATTGCAGACCGAAAGAACGATAAGGGAAGCGTTCATTTTTATTTATATTATTCACACTGTATGTTACTCTTTCCGCACACCAAACGAGCACAAACAATATTATATTGTTGAAGTGCACGCTGACGGAATATAATTCGGTTGAATAACAGAATAGAGAGAGAGAGAGAGAGCGAAAAGAAGAAAAAGAAGAAAATATAACGATGAAACGATCGCACAACTATATTGAGCAGCAGCAATATGCGAGCGCACAAGATTACCTAAAAATAGAGCTCGCAGTCACAAGTCTCAACTGACTGACTAATCTGATGATGTTGCCCATCCAAAAATCGAAAACCAATTTGTGATGACGTTTTTGTGTGTGCTCTCACTTTATTTTTCTCGTGTATTTGCGCCAACACACATCGTTGGTTTTTTTTTTTTTTTTTTTTTTTATTAAGCAAAAATGTGTAAATAACACAAAAACATCAACACAGTACACACAAGAAATGAATGAAACAACAATCATACATATATGCGAAAAAATACATTTGCAAAAATGATTCGTTGAAAATGTCACGCTAAAACCATGTAGAAAAATAAAATGACTGTAAGCGTTGGCATCAATTCGAAATTATCGGTAAATGTGTATTATAAACGCGAATATCGATAATAGATAATGTGAAATAAGTCTCTATTCATACGATTCAACAGCGATCGGTTGTGTATGGTATGTGCTCGTTTTAAATACACATATCAACCGATCGACAGAAAGGAAGGAAAAAAAAGAGTAGAAAATACATACAATTCAATCGCAAAATGAATGTTCGTGTATCTGTGTTTACGTTGCCCAAAGGATTATCATCAAAAATTTTAAATTTGATTAATCATAACGATCAGAAAAAAAGAAACTGAAACCGAAACTGAAACCGAAACCATGTAAAACAAAACCGAAGCACATATACCGAATACGAAACAGATCTATAAATTAAAAACAAAATTCATTACCATTTGTGCAAAGTAAATCCGATGAACATTTGTCGTGTGTCGACTGAACAAATTTTGTTTTAACAACCGTGAACTTGTGACCAACATAAAGCAATTGCAAGCCTTCAACATTGTCTATATGTATTTGTTTATATCAATTTTGAAATGTGTTTCACTTTTTGTTTTTTTTTTTTTTTACAAACGTTTAAAACAAAATCATATATTTTGAACTCATTGACACCAATTTACTAGATTGACATTATTTGAATTTTTTTCAGTAATAAACGAGCAGCAAATGGAGAAAAAAAAAAAACAGTTTGTTCAGCAAGTTTTTTTTTTTTCTTCTTCTTAAATTGAAATATGTTTCATTGTTTACTACGTGTGTGTATGATTTGTATGAACTATGACAATGAAAAAGAAAAAATGTCAAGAGGAAAACACCGATTCCGATGACATCAACAAATCCATTCGACTGAATGTGTCTGAATATTTTTTTTTTTTTTTCTATTTGTTTGGTATATTTGCCTTTGGTTGATGAGGTCTCAAACAAATGATAAGCGCATGCTCCACACTTTCCATTCGAAAAACCATTTCTGTGTCCACGACAGAATTGGTAAGTGGTATGTGATTTTGGGTGGCATGCATGCCAATGCATGGTAGAATTTGCCATTCGGTGTATGGTTGTAAACATTGAATGTGAATAGAAAATCGATTTTTTTTTTCTTTTGTTGCTTGGCGAGTGTTTTTTTTTACGTCATTCGTGCGGCAAAATTTTACTTTGTCATGCAAAAGTTTGCGTGACAAATCAAATCAACCATTTTCCACATTGCTTGTAAACCGATTTTTATAATCACCATCATCATCATCATCATCACCATCACCATCATCAATGTAATATGGGTATAATGTTAGATGAAAAAAAAAATAGTACTTGCATGACCAACCTTTAATACTGTTGCATTTTGTTCAGCTTTAATTCCATCCACTTCGTATTTGTTTCGAATTGCTGATGCAGCTTTTGCTTCTTTATAATCAATATCGCCAGCTTGTAAACGTTTCATTTCGCTTGCATTACTTGTCGCCTGTGTAAAATAAACGAATTTGCGAACATAAGACATTTTATCCATTTGCCTGATGAACTTTTATATTTGCAAATGTTGCATTTTGCAAGCAAGAAAAAAGAAAAACAAATAAAAGGAAAAACGGTTTTTTTATTTACCTCTTCACTGCTGAAACCATCTTTAATGACTTTTGTTTTTGATGCAGACATTGTACGTTTCTCTTCAAATTTTACCGTATCTGTACTCATATCATTTGTAACAGACAATTCATTTGATGCGGACGGAACTAATTGCTGAGCATGCCTATATTATATTGTAATTATAATTTAACGTTTTTCCATTTCAACAATGTTTTCGATGTTAACGATTAATTACAATATTAATTCAAAAAAAAAAAAAAAAAAAAAAAAAAAATACCTCAGTTCTAATTCTAATTCTCTGCCGGTACCTTCATCGGGAAACGTGACAAGTGGCTCTTCACTATCTGGTACATCGACTATATTTTCCAATGACGATCTCATTCTTTTTTGTATTTCTGATAAATTCATATCGTCAGCGTTTATCGATGGTGGTTGACTCATTGATGCCAACGAACTGAATTGTAAATCAAATAAAGTGGGATAAAAAGAGCGAGAGAAAGAGAGAAAGAGGAGGGAGAAAGAGAGAAAAAGAGAGAGATTAGAGCTTCAAATTCAATCAATCAGCCAACAAAGTCAGCTAACAAACCTGATTTCAGACATGGAATTTTTTATATCATTGAGGTCACGTTTCAGTGCCATTGCCTTCATTTCGGATGATGATTGTGTGGACGAGGAAGACATGTGATGTAATCTCTGTGATGATGAGGCTTTGGCAACACGTGATGTTGTTGTACTGGATTTAGTCGATGAAGTACTGCTACTGTTAAGCACCTACATTTTGTTTTGATTGTTTTAAAAAAATGACAAACATTATTACTTTTGTTTTGTTGAGGAAAAAAAAAAAAAAAAAAAAAAAAATTAAAAAAAATTCGTTCAATAATTCTAAATAATATGGTCGGATTATTCACGCAACTAAACTAACAGTATGAACAAACAAACAAACAAACAAACAATATTAAATGAAATGCTATTATTTTAAATTTCTTTTCTTGAATTTATGAACTGAACAAATTCCAAAATGAAATAACATTCAAACGTTAATTTCACAAATTAATTACATTATCGTGTTAACACAATGACCGTTATCAATTGAATTTTATGCATGAAATTGGTTTATTTTATCAATTTTGCTTATTTTATTAAATTAATTCTATCAAGTGTTATCAATGGATGTTAGTTAAGTAATTTTAATTGTATTTTCAGAAGAAGAAAGAAAGAAAAAAATGCAAATTGTACATGAATAATGGCTTTTAAATAGATTTCGTTAGTTGTTATTTTGATTCATTTTGAGAAAAAAGACATTTATTCGTTGCATTCTGTATGTTTATTCATTTTTCAGTGCTTCTTGTTAATTTAAAGAATTTTTTTTTTTTTTTTGTCTCTGTTTAGGTTGTTCTCTATTTAAACGTGTTAAATATAGATTGTTATGTACGATTCACAAATACCTAGCTCAAGCACTAGAGAAAAAAATATTAAAATGTATTTTTCTTTTGACAAAGGTGTGTTAATTTGAATGAACGAATGCTCATTGTGCCGCTTGAATGCAACATAATGTGTCGGCAAACATAAAAGTTTGTAAAAAGATTTGCATCAATTTAGCACAACACTTTTGTTAGCTCAACGTATAAATTCAAAGGGGAAAAATCAACGTACAAAATTTTTTAAATGGTTACAAGACTCTGTGTTGAGTCATAGGATAAAAAATGTGCAAACACAAAAAGAAGGTTGAACGAAGAAGAAAACAAGTGATATGAGTATGATGCACTCCAATTAATTGACGCACCCAGCTAGATTTTGCGATTTTTAAATTCATTTTTTGGTTATTTTTTTTTATTATTCATTTGGGAATTTAGTCTTTGGATCATTTGGAAAATGCATAAAACTTGCCTGTTGCGATGATGATGTTGAAGATGATGATGATGTTTCTTTAATGCTGCTCGTACTGGAATTGACAATATTTTGTCGAGTTGATGTGTTAAGTTTGTGCTTTTGCAGATTTTCCAGCAGCGATGACATCTCCGGGCCGGAATTTGTAACCGCATCTGAGATTTCCGGCATCTGCAGAACACAAAAGATCGAAAAAGAAAAAAAAAAAACCGAAAACGAAATAAGACATCAAACTCAAAAGTAATAGGGGAAAAATGAATTAAATTTTGAATCATCCGAATTTAACATTCGTACTTTTGAATCAAAATAATTTCGCAAGATGTTGCAAAAGTTTTTTTTCTTTTTTCTGCTATGGAATTTCAAAATATAAGCCAATCCAAAATGAGAAAGATAGAAAAAGAAGCAAACTGTTGACTCAATTGGTTCATCTAAATAAAGTTGCTAGTTAATTTCTACAAATCGTATTAATCGCAATTTTCAACAAATATGGAAGATGCATGGCTTTGATCATTTTGTACGTTATTTTTTATTTTTTTTATTTTGTGTGATTCAACTACTCGTCGCAAAACAAGTTTCTTTTTTTTCTTTTAATTTTACACGTGCGAATGAGACAAGAACACGATACAACTTTTTGTGTTTACTGTTTGTGTTTTATTTTATTTTTTTTTTTTTTTTTTTTGCTTTTGCAATTACTTGTTCGCCCACCTCGTTTTGACTGGCATAACAACCACAGTTTGTTTTTTTTACTTCTTCTTATTTTTATCTCCACAAATGGCCTAACGATGGAACTTCAATTGTCTGAGTTTCCTATGCAATACTTGCATGGAGAAACTAAATCTTTTACAACAACACATTTTGAATATAATTTTTTTTTTTCTTTTTCAAATATTATTTAAATTCAATTTCAATTGAAACAATTTATTATGTGCATGTTTAATGGGCAATGATTGAAAAAGGGATTCATAAATATCGATTTCATTTATTTTTATTAGCTGATCTATTTTGAAAAAAAAAAAAAAAAAAAAAAAAAAATCAAACGAAAGTGAGAAATGTGTAAATCAACGTGTTTCAAATTGAAATGCTAAATAGACTTTGCTCAGAGAGTATTCTAGTATTCTAGATGAGTTAAAATATGTACGTAAACGTAGAGTTAGGTATTCGATAACGTGTTGAATGTACTGCACGAAAAGGCACGAACTTATCATTTACAGAGAAAGAGAGAGATAGAGAAAGAGAAAGAGAAAGAGAGAGAAGAGAGAGAGAGAGAGAGAGAACGAGAGTGAAAGAGAATGAGTAAGAAAAAGGGAGAGTGAGAGAAGGCAAGAGGGAGAGAAAATAAGAACAAATAATAACATCAATTGACTTAATTAAACACGTTCAATCAACAGGTTCTTGGAAATTTCAATGCAATGATAAACGATTCTAGCGATGATTCAAAAAAAAAACCTAAATGATATGAGCAATCAAAATAACAATTGTTTCACCAATTGAATTATCATTATTATTTCGGTTGAATTTGTCATAGAGAACAATTACATAGTGGTTGAAAGTACAGTGTATACACACTGTATACGTTGTGTAAAAATGGAAAATGTTGAGATCGGATAAAGTTTACTCATCAAACGGCGATGAATCATGAGATGTTTCTCTCTCTGTATTTTTCTCTTTTTTTTCTCATTTTTTTCTCATTTTTTTCACTTTTTTTTTCTCTTTTTTTCAAATCAAATTAGTGCACCATGAATAAATGTCCAATAACGTTTATACGCAAAATATAGTATCAGATGCCGGAACACATTTTTGGCATTATATTTTTCGTTTAGTGATTTTTGTTGTTTGCCAGTGTTCGTCATTTTTATAGGTATTTTAAGCAAATTTCTACTTTTATGGCATTATCACCAATGGATTCACCATATATGGCAATGAAGAGAAAAAGAAAAACAATCAAATCGATTCATTAATATGATTCATAATATGAATCGGCCGAAAGATCAACTCACAAATTCGCTCAAAAAGTTAAAGATATCATGAAATCTCGTCATAACCTATCATTTTTAACCGGTAACATAATAAATATTCTTTTTTTTTCTCTTTTTTTTTGATCGATTTCCGGATAATTTGAATCCGGGACATTACGCATTGACATTGTGTGTGACAATAAATACGCACAAATTGGGTCATTAAACGGTTTAAAAACCACTTTTACTAATAATAATAATAAAAATTGAACATCATGAAAATGATCGTGATTACGTTCTAAAATTCTGGCAACGTTCAATCGATCACACTCACAAAATAATAATTTGCATGTTAATTTTGTTGTTGCGATTGATGTGTTGCTGTTTTCTTTTGATTTATTCGTTTACTTGTAAGAGGAGGCAGGCACCTCAACAACACTTTATCTTCTACATACATGCTAATTACCCATTAAACTCATTTTTTTTTTCCTATAACTACTCCTTCTTCTTCTTCTTCTTCCTTCTCTTGCTCTTCTTACTTACACTGTACTTGTCACTTTTCATTTGGCTTGATGTTGTGATCGGGCAAATATAGCGATTTCTTGGAATTTGTATTTCTATTTTGATTTAGCTTTGCCCCTTATTATTTTGTCAGATCAATGATGACGACCCACCAAAAAATTTTTCACGTTCAATTTGGGTCGAATTGAATTTTATTTGTTGGATATTTTGCTTTCACTTCTTGTTGAATTAATGACACTCATTTGTTTTTCACGTTGCGTGTGTGTTATTTTGTATTTTTTCGTTAAAATTTCACATGACGTGGAACAGATTCGAAAAACAAAAGAAAAAAAATAAAAATTATAACATCATATTATCCATTAAAGTGTTCTGAGATCTGCTTTGAATTTTCAAATAAATTCAATCGGCCACTATTTTTATTACTTCAGTTTATTTTGTTGTTTTTAGTTTTTTTTACTTTTTTTTAATATTTTTTATTGAAGTTTTCATCGATAATTTTCAATATTAGAATGAAATGTTTTAAAAACTGGGTTTAAATAGAATCATACTACACCAAGGCACTACACCAAAAATGTTACAATATTCATCCGAGAGCGTGAAAATGAAAACGATAAAAAAAAAATCCGGAAAGTTCGATCAACGCAAACAAGAAACAAATAAATGAAAAACCATTTACAAAAATTATTTGCAAATGAATGAGATAGAGTGAACAAAGTTTTTTTTTTTTTTTTTTTTTTTTTTTTTTTAACAATACACAAAATTTATTGAGATTTTTCAATTCGTTTCCTTTTAATTTTTAATGTACACAAAACGCGATCGCGGATTTCAGAATCAGCTTGCGTTCATCGTTGTCGTCGTCTATGGATTAAAATGTATGAATAAAATATATATATGTATCTAAAAAGATATATCACATTATGTATTCATACAAGCCCTAATACCACCACATTCATACCGAGATGTTTGTACAGTGTTTTTTCTTTTTTTTTTTTTTATTTTATGAATTACAACGACTTCGATCTACTATATACAACATGTTTTCGGCACATGAAGCAATCAACTGTGGTCGCATGGGGATTTGTCGCTTTCATAGAACTTTTTTTTTTTTTTTATTTCTTCTTGTCTTTTTACGACAATATGTACCAGCGCAAAAATTTCACACACACACACATATATGCCAAAGCCAAGCAAATAAAATTTTGCTCTGAAGCCGGGTATCAACACATCGAATAAAACAAAAAAAATTAACACACGTATATTCACTTAATTTTGAATTTGAATAGCAGCTATCGCACAACGCGTATTCATCGCGCAAAATACCATCATAAGTATGAAGTGAGAAATTCATTCATTCAATAGTTATTTAATTCGTTGTTGTTGTTGTTATTATTGTTATTTCTATTCATGTGTGTGGCACATTTACTATTGTATGTTTCACTCTTTTGCTCTCTTTCCATTCTCACTCTCACTGCTTCGTTCATATTCTCTGTTTCTCTTTCATTTCATCTATCACCTTCTGCTGATCTCTCTCACACTCTCTCTGTCTCTTTTTTTCTCTTTCTTTCTCTCTCTCCCTCTCTCTCTCTCTCTCTTTCTCTCTCTCTCTTTCTTTCTCTCTCTTTCTTTCTCTCTCTCTTTCTCTCTCTCTTTCTTTCTCTCTCTCCCTCTCTCTCTCTCTTTCTCTTTTTCTCTTTCTTTCATTCACTCTCGCTCTTTCTTTCATTCACTTTCGCTCTTTCTTTCATTCACTCTCTCCCTCTCTCTCTCTCTCTCTCTCTATCTTCCCTTTTCTTTCTTCCTTCCTTTCTTTCTCATTCATTTCACTTTACACATATTTCATCATCCCTTTCTATTCTCCTTTCTTTCATTTGCATTGTTGATTCCTTAGTTGTAATGCAAATACACGCAAAAAAATCACATTACTGTTTACTGTTCACACACAAAAACAATTCACACAAAATGGAATTAACGCACGGGACAAAATAGCAAATGTTTCGATTGTGGAACGGGAATCAACAAATACACATTACACATTGCGATATATGCGCATCAGCTAACAACAACATTGATGGATCGACATTAAAGATATGCGCAACAATTTAACATGTATGCGTAACCGTATAATATGTAAAAAAAAAAAAACAAAAATTTCAAATTCTTTCACTCATATTCTCCTTTTTGTTGTTTTTCATATTTTTGTTTTTGTCTCTTGTTGGTGTGATTTCATTTTTTTCATCTTCTCTCTCTCTCTCTCTCTCTCACTCTTTCTTTCTCTCTTTCCATATATCTCTCTTTCTATCTTTTTCCAAATACTTTTTTATATATATGTGGCTTGCAAAATGATTTTTGGTCGTTTATTCAATGTAATTTCCATAACATACGGCCCACAATGAATTATTATTATTGTTATGCTTAGATGCGTGATATTCGGTAATATTTCTTTGTCGTTTGGGTTGTTGTTGTTATTGTTGTTGTTGCTGTTGTTGTTGTGTATACAAATCGCAGTGATGCCTTTAAATCAAATTAAGTACGAACGTCAAAGCCCTTTTGTACTCAGATGAAAAGAAATATCATACGAATAATTTTCTGCTAATGACAATAATACTTAAGCTCAACTCGATACACTTAAGAAGGATTGATATTTACAATGTGCGCTGAATGAGTGAGTGAATGTGTGTGTTGAATGGTTTTTTGTTTTTTTTTTTTTTTTTCAAATTTGTGCGCTAAAAAAACGTCTCAAATGAAACGAGGCGAGTTCATGTTTTTCCGCAAAATCGATTAATGTTTTTGATAATGATGATGTCTATCGAATGATAAGTGCTCTCTATCTCTTGGCCTGGCCCAATGTGAATAAATTAGACATCCACGCATAAAACATATTTTATACGAAGCATCTCAATTTATCAACCAACATTTTTATCAATGGGATTTAATATACAAATATATAAATATTTTTAAATATTTTCATCTCATACGATTGCCGGTTGTTTGAAATGCAATACAAACAAAAAAATACGTTGACCGTTCCCTTTTACAACTTTCACCATGTGGTGGAATTGCTCAACGTTTTTTTTTTTTTTCGTTTTTCTTTTCTTTCTTTCATTTTTCTTTTCTTTCTTTCATTTTTCTTTTTCTCTCTTTTGTTCTTTTCTTATTCATTTTCCATCTTTTCATTTTTTTAAATCATCTTGATCTTTTTCATTCTTCTTTTTTTTTTTATATATTTTTGGCAATCAACAAGGAAATGTCGTAATCATGTCACAAAAACTGTTCATTTTTGAAAATTTATGGGTTTTTGTGAGAAAGAAAAGAAAAGAAAGCAAAAAAACAAATAATTCATCAATATAAAAGTAATGTTGGTTTGAATCAAATCATCGTATTACGCAAATTAAAGAGCGCTTTAAAATAAACATATATTTGATGGGCGTTTCGATGTTTAAAGACAACCAACGCATATACAAAATCAATGCTAAACATTGTTTGAATAATAATTTAAATTAGCCACCAAAATATAAATATTCAATCAGATGCTTATTTGCACATGATGTTTTTTTTTTTCTTTCTTCTCTCTTCTCTTTTCTTTTTGTTTCATTTTATTCTCTTTCATTGCCAATTGTGTATGGTACAGCAGCACACTGAAAGAATAACATTCTTTGAAATTGTGCCAAAGGATGTTGAGATATAAATTATGATCAATTATGAATGCATAGACCACACATATGATACGATTTGTTTTGGTATATTTGTGGAAAAATCTACGGGGAACAAACGGTAGAAATAGGTAAAAGTCAAAGCGCACATATATTGACCTCAATGGAATTTAATTTTTCTGTATCTTTTGTGATTTTACTTTGATTATTTGATTCACATCTCACGTCTACAGACACACACACACACGCACGCACACACATCCATAATTAAATGTGGTTATTTTTTTTCAATTCAGATACAAACTGTCCATTATACAATATAATCAATGTGTATGCAAATTTTTTTTGTTTTTTTATTGGTTGTCGATCCGATTCAATTGCACCTTGACATAAACTGCTGACAGCAAATATCATTGCTTGAATGGCGATGAAATTAATGGCAATGTTTGATTATTTAAAAGCAAAAAAAGATGAAAATTTGAATAAAAATAAAAATAAAACAACATGTGCTTGCCGTTTTTCGTCTGCCTCGTTTTTTTTTTTTGTTTCCCATTGACAACGTAGACAACATGCAATATGCGTCATGTTTTTCTATGCCGTATGACGGCAAGTGATACAAACATATTGAATCGATTACGAAGAGACGATTTTTTTTTTTTTTTTTTTTTTTTTTTTTTAAAGAAGTATAAATGAACAAAAAAAAAAGCAAGGAAAATGTGTAAAATGTAAATAGTTTGTTCATATAATAAATGATTGAACGAACATTTACGAATAATTAGTTTGAATGATGCTTTTTGAATCTGCTTAATAAATCTCAGCTCAATAAATCGCTTGAATGAATAAAATGCGACGATTTAATGCAGATAATAGCATAGTATATGTTAAATTGTTCAAATTATACTTATAATTACATCACAATTTATAATCGATACGAAACATTTATTCATGCACATAATCTAGTAATTATTCGTTTTTATTTGTTTGTTGATTATTTGCGATTGTAAATTTAACTGTGTATTTATAGTGTTTGCATCGGCCTCAATATTTCTGCATTCAATTCCGATCGTTAATCGGTCAAACCGAGCATCGGTCAGGTTCGGGCATCGGTCAGGTTTGAGCATCGATCAGACAAGCAAACACTCCAATTTGGAGCAACAGATGCATTCATCAAAGCTTTAAAAATGCAATGCAATTACGCATATTCAATAAAAAGAAGAAAAAAAAAAAAATGACTAAAACCGGTCAACTTGTATACGATTGTTTTCTTCTTCGGTGTTTTTTTTTTTTTTTTTTTTTTTGTTTTGTAAATAAATCGACACGATAATTATATCAATAATAATTAAACTGAATATACAAACTAGTAAAAAAGAAAAAAGAAAAAAAAAAACAAATCCACTTACAATGTTTTGCTCTAATTTATAATGAATGGTCGGGCTTAGGCTGACAATTCGGTTGAGATGAGGTTTTGGAATTTGTAGCGGTGTATTTGGTGTTGATTTCGATATACATTTTAATTGTGGAAATAATGACATTTGATGATGATCTATGAATGGAAAAAGAAAGAAAATATTAACATTAACATGTTAAGCATTGCTAAGAATTTTTCATATTTCAATGTGTGCGTGTGTGAGTGTGTGTGTGTGTGTGTGTTAGTGTTTGGTAATTAAGTGTGAATAATTCATACCGTGCGATTTTGCATCAAATCGATTTGCGTTGAGTTCATTGATTCGCTTTTTGAAATCATTTTCGAATTTTGAATATGATAAAAAGTTGTCTAGCTGCTCATCTGCACCATTCATTTCAATTGTACAATGCATATCATCATTGTCATTTTCATATTTATCATCGTTAGTAATGCATATGCTGGGCTTTCTTGTTGATTTCTTATCCACATCTACATCGACGGATGTATCCGTGGGCGATTGATCATTTATATTACTAATGTTACTTTTGCTGTTGTTGTTGTTGATTTGTTTCGTTGTTTTATCTAATTTCTCAATCACACTTTTTACTCGATTCGTATCACATAAATTAGTTGGATTTTCATTAAATGATTGACCATCATTATTCACAATGGCATCAACATTTGACGGTAATTGGCCCGAATGATTACAATTATCAATCATTCTCTTAACAAATGAATAATCGGATCTTTTATTACCCGGATCGATTTGATTTAATTTGATATTTGGCTGTTGTGGCTGGTGTTGTTGATTTTTTGTCTCAGCTAATTGCTCTATCTTTGGTATAGACAAACGTAACGATGGCTTTCCAATAGCTGTTCGGCGAGGTGATGACGATAAATGTGTACTCATATCATCCATCTTTCGTGTAAATCCATTTTGTTTCATTGTTGCTGCTGGAGAATGTGCCATCTTTGTTTGTTTGTTTTTTTTTTTTCGTGTTCCTTCACATATGTTTCACTAGCGCTTTCTTTTTCTGTCTGTCTGTACCTTCCTGTACCTTTCTGTACCTTCCTGTACCTTCCAGTACCTTCCCTGCTCTCTATCTCTTTTATTCACTCCTTATTTCTTTTGCTTTGTCTCTTCTCTCTCCCTTTCCCTCTCCCTCTCTTTCTCTCTCTCTCTCTCTCTCTCTCTCTCTCTCTCTCTCTCTCTCTCTCTCTCTCTCTCTCTTCTCTCTTTCTCTCTCTCTTTCTCTCTCTCCCTTTCTCTCTTTCTCTCTCTCTCTTTCTCTCTCTCTCTCTATATCTCTCTCTCTCTCTCCCTTTAACTTTTTCTTTCTGCGTATGAGATGTTGTCGAAAACTTGTTGTCAATCCTTTAAATCCAAATTATTTGCTAATTGGTCATTCTTGCTACAAAATCCAAATAGTCGGTAATTTATTCAATTTGCACAGATTCAATGTTAAATGTTGATTGTAGAGAAGGATGAAAGAAAACAAAAAACAGAAGAAAATAAAAATATACACAGTTCAGAAATAACATCATTGATTTAAAGAGAAAACAAAAAAAAAAAAAAAAAAAAATGTATAAAATGTCATTATCTCATGACATTGATAGTGAAAATTCATTTGTTGAATAGATAATTCAAAAATATGTTCAAAGTTCAGGCAATTATTTTTTATCAGTCTACACATAATTGTTAAATGAGTAGTAGTTCAGAGGAAAAATGTTTGTCATTTTTCCACGGAATTTTTTTGTATGACATTTTTGCTCTGAACTACTCAAATGTAAATGAAATGATTACGATTTTGGGTTTTCATGAAAAAAAAAAGTGCACGCATTGTTGTTATTTTTTCTTTTTTTTTCATTCTGTTTCGTTTGTTATCCCCGATGATCAATGTGTAAATGCGTAAAAGATGTGTGCATTTTCGATTAAAAGTGCGTATATAATCATGTATTTTTACAATAATAAATCGATCAAGGTCATGCAACTCTTTAATCTTATTTTAGAAACAATCGCAAAACCATTGTTTGAATTAAGTAATTTGCGTATGTGTGCGTGTGCGACTATGAACAAATGGAATGCGCTAAAAGTATCCACAAAAAAATTTCGTGGTTTTTTTTTCAATAAATTTCGTAATTGTGTTTTATTTTCATGAAATCGCCACTTAAAAAAAAAAAAAAAAAAAAAACAAAAAAAAAAACACTAAATTTACTTTGTATATCAAGACAGAGACAAATGAAAGAATAAGGAAATGGATAAAATGAACGAATAAACGAATGAAATGGAAAAAAAAAAGTGCGCGACCGTTTTTCATTTGATGAAATTTATTAAGAAACAAAAGTAACACAATGCCATGCATATTTTTCATATTATAAATACCGACATATGTTGCGTACGTAACAAATTGGAATAATATTTGTATAAAAAAAAAAAAAACGCTTAATAAGAGACAACTTAAAATCCGATCGATCGAATGATCATTCAATACATTTCGACACAAAAGACACTTTCATAAACTAGAATTTATCGAATGAAAATGTTCTGTTTATTTGTGTTGTTAAATATCGATTAAGAGTAAAGGAAAGAGAAAAAAAAAACACTTCTGTATTATTATTAATTCATTATTGATTATGCTGTGTGTGTGTGTTTTTTTTTTCTTTTTCTTACTTCTTCATTTTTTGTCATATCGTTTATGAAAATGGAGAATACAATATAAATTATAATTTGAAATTCGTTCAATTGATGAGAAAAATAAGAATGAAAAATCATTGTTCCATTTGATTGTTGCCTATTTTCATAAACGAAATGACAAAAAAAAAACGCATTCATTGATATATTATTTAACAAACAAAATAACCATAATAATAACACTGAACTTGTAATTTGAAGTAAATATTCAACAACAATTACGATACCAATTCAATTGTTTATGAACTAAATTTCACCTTTTATTTTGCATTCCAATTGTTGCACTTGTTCCAAAAAAAAAAAAAAAAAAAAAACGTAATTCAATTTGTTAAAACAGAGTAAAGAATTATGAATAAAAAAAAACAAACAAACGAAGATATAAACACGAAGATATTTTTTTCGTTCCTTGATTAGATTATTTACTCATTTTGCACATTTATATTAATAATTTATTGGCACTTTGTATCGTTGTTTTGTTCTAAATTCGTGATTATTTTTTTTTTATTTTTTTTTTTTTTTTTGTTTTTTTTTTGCACCTTCTACTTCTTCGTGTGTCGATTATTTTTTCTAGTCTTTTCACTATTCTCGATATGCAGTTTTTCTTTTGTAAAATTTTCCTCTCATTTTGTTAATCAATCAAAACAAATTTATAACTAGATCACTGAAAATGATGAACCAGAAATGAAAAGAATTCAAACTTTCTTTCTATAAATAAAATCCAAAACTATATTTGTGTATACACAGGTTGCTTTTTTTTTTTTAAAAAACGCCAACACAGATTCGTTTTTCTTCTAAGAATGATTATTCAAGTTAGGTATTGTGTGCTCAGATCCATTCTTGCATTTGATTTGATTCAATGTGTGAGTGTGTGAGTGTGTGTGTGTGTGTGTGTGTGTGTGTGTATTTAAATGGTTTTCCCCTCGTTTTCAAATTCATTCAAACACAAATTCGGAACAAAATGTTTCTTCACTATTTACGTGCCAAAAAAAATAAAAGAAAATACCGACGTACGAAAAATTTTTTGTATATTTTTTTTTATATAAATATATTAACACATATACGGTAGACACAAAATGAAACCAGCCGCAAAGGTCGTGTCTCGCTCATTCGAAAGTATAATTTCAACTGAAAATTTATTTTCGAATAACAAACCGAAATAACGACAACAACAACAGCAACAACAACAACAAAAAAAATAAAACAACAAATCAGTAACATTAAAATGTTACTGTTTCGGTTTCGGTTTCGGTTTTCTATAATCGGTGCTTTTCAGACAGACGATCGGTATATTTCTATCTTGCTTTTTCTTGTTCAACTTTTTTTTTTCGATCTCTTTCATACTCTCCCTCACTCTTTTTCTTCTCTCTCTCTCTCTCTCTCTCTCTCTCTCTCTCTTTCATGCAATCCCTAAATTTCTTACTCTTTCTTTCTTTCTCTTTTTCTCTCTCACTATGTGTCGCTCTCACTGTGTGTGTGTCGTCCAAAATCGGTTATACTAATAGCTGTTATTATTGTTGTTTTTGTTCACGCCTTACATTTGGTACTTTAAAAATTCACAGTTCTCACTTTTATTGTGAGTGTTTTTCTTTTTCTTTATCCATCAACATCGTGAATATGAACAAGTATGTGTAAATGTACATTGTGTACATTTTATATACCTCTTCTAAGCTGCATCAATTTACTCGATACCGAAAATCTGTTCCTTTGATTATTATAAATGAATTTATGAATGTCTCATGACATATTTTATGGTTGCTACAGCTTAAGTGATTGTCGTTTTTGTCGTTGTCGTTGTCGTTGTCGTTGTCTTTGTTGTTTGTGTATGCATGGAGTTAGCATCTCAATGAGGCAAAACTATTCATAATTTTTGCAGAGACGCTCTCTCTCTCTATTCCTCTCTATTCCTCTCTCTCTCTCTCTCTCTCTCTCTCTCTCTCTCTCTCTCTCTCTCTCTCTCTCCCTCTCCCTCTCTCTCTCCCTCCCTCCCTCTCTTCCCTTTTCTCACTCTGCCCTCTCTCTCCTTTCTCTCTCTCTCTCTCTCTCTCTCTCTCTTTCTCTTTTTCTCTCTCTTCCCTTCTCTCTTTGTCGCACTCTTTTGCTCTTTGTATGTGCAAAAATTGACGTGCATTTATGCGCGCGCGCACGTTTTCACATACTTAGTACAATCGCAATAGATCCATATGATCCCCGTATTGTTCGTAATTATTTGGACAAGTGTTCATTTGTCTGTGCTGATCATATTTTGCGCTGCGATTCTTTTCAAGTGTATTTATGTATGGTACATATTGTCTGAAATAAATGATCGAAAATCTTTTTTTTCGAATATGGTCCTCTCTATTCAGTTTGTTGGTAAATTAAAAATTACTTTCTCTCCTTGTTGTCTGAGATTCAATGTTTACATAAAAAGTCCGTATTAACGAACACCGTTTATGAAACAAGTGACAGGAACAAGACCTGTGATTATTTTTACCTGTTTTTTTTGTTTCTTTTTTTAAACAATCTGCACATAATTGGGGTATTTTAGTAAAAACGGTAATTAAGGAACAAGAACAAAAGAATGGGCAATCAACAATGATATCAACAATGAAATCTCAATTGAGTAGTACACTATGTTTATTTATCAATATCATTAAGTGGTATAATTCACAATGTTTTTTTTTTTTTTTTTTTTTTTTTTTTTTTACTAAACAAAAGCATTTTTAGGCAACTTTAACAGATTTGATATATATGTATATATATATATATTTCTCATATTTATAATTGATATGTGCTAAACAGTTTTTTATTCATGGAATTATGGATTAGTCTTCCATACATTCTGCACGGATATTACGTTGTTGTTGTCAGCATTGATTATTGTGTGAGTGAAGCGCAGAGACATTGTACTTAATCATATAATTTTTTTTTTTTTTTTGTTTTTGTTTTTGTTTTGGTTGAATGATATGAAACAAAATATGTAAAAGGGTTTAATTTTTAAGTCTAAGTTTTTGCAATTTCTTGTTATTGGTGTGTGTGTGTTTTTGCTATTTCAACTGATATGTTCACATTTTTTTTCTTTCACTGTTAATGTCTTTTTGCTTGCATAAAATGTTTTTTTTTTTTTTTTCTTAAAAATTAAAATTTTTTGTTTTTGGTTTTAACTGTTTACCGTAAATATTGAGAATGGAAATAGATTGAAATGAAGCAGTACCATAATTTGTTATTTCTGCTAAGCACTTATCGTTTTAAATGTTTTAGTGCATCTAAATTCAAACACGGACACATTTTTTGGCAAAAAAACACAATAAAATAATGAAAATAAAGCTTTGAAAAGTTTTACAAGGCCAAATTTACGAAAAAAAAAAAACTAAACAGAAAGTTTATATATATATATTTTTTTTATATATTTATTCATTTAATTTTGTTCTTATTTTTAAAAAACATTTTCATGTTATTTCCTTCATTCGTTTTTCATTTTTTTTTTTTTTTCTTTCACTTTCTCGATTCAGAAACGTTGAAAAGCTTATACAAAAATAGCGAAACTAAATTGTAGTACCTTACATTTTATGGTCGATGACGACCGAATTTTTTTTTTTTTTTTGAAAAACACACAAAATCAAAAAAAAAGAAAAAAAAAAACTAAATTGAAAAGAAAAAAAAAGAAAAAGAAAAATATGAAATGGGTTGATGAACATTAACTTAATATTTAACATTCACAAATTGACAATCGATGCTCTACTTTTTTTTTCCAAAACAAAAGACAAGCGACAATTAGGAGTGTTTTTGTTTGGTTTTTTTGTCTTATCATTCACGCACGAAATAAAAGGATTGAGCCCAATTAATTTTCCGTAAAATTATAGCAATAGAGTTATTCCTAGGGGGAAATGACTCTTGCAAATCTTTTCAAAATTGTAGAGAAATCGAAGCATTTTCACGAATCTTACGAGTCTTACGAATCTTCATTTACATGTGAAGTTGACAAAGAGATTTGCAATTGCGAGCGTATCTATGCGCATCTTTTTAACACATAATCAAATGCGAATCTTTTATTCATTTTCAAGTATAATACGCGAATCTTCAAATTGTTGATCATATTTTTGCAAATAAATTGGGATTCGCTGCGAGTCATTTCCCCCTAGAGTTATTCTTTGAACAATAAGACACTAGATATATGACGATCTAACATTCAAAGGGTGTATGATGATAACGTTGTTATTGTGTACGTGATATATATATATATATATATATATATGTGTGTGTGTTTCTTTATATTCATTTAAATCAAGAAATAATAGTGCAAATCACAACGAGAAAAAATAAAACGCAGAATAGAATCAACAAAAAATTGGTATACATAAACTGAAAGCTAATGGGATATCTTTTCTTATATTTTTGATTGTATTCATGTTTTTCTCTCTCTCTCTCTATCTCTCTCTCTCTCTTTTAATATATTAAATTTATAGATTTTGAAAATAATTTGTAGTCGAAATAATTATCAATTTGTAAATAAAGATAGTTTACTTAAATAAATGCAATCTGTAAAGTAAATTTTAATCAATTAATTCACATAAAATATTCATACATTCACTGCGAAAAAATGTCACACATTCAAAGCGAAATAAAACGAAATTAATTTGCGATTTTAAATCGAAATTCGAGACAAAATTAAATGAGAAAACGAAAAAAAATCTTCAGTAATCCTGACTTCTACATTGAAATCAATATTTTCATTATAGTTTTTGTTATTTCTAATTCTAAGAATTTTCTGATCATAAAAATACAACTTTTCTGCATTTGCACCGAACTTGAATTTCTTAAAACTTTTTGCCACTGTTGTTGTGTTTTTCGTAATTTCTGTTTTTTTTTTTCTTTTTTTTTTTTTTTTTTCATTTGGAGAATCTTGTGTCTGTGTGTGTGTATGAAAATTGTTCTTTTTTTTTCGGATATATTGGGATCTCCGATAAATCGAGGTTTTTACATTTATTTTCCTTTAATATATCTTGGTTTTTTGTTTTTTTTTTTTAATTAAATTTTAATAATTTTTTATTTTGGTTTTGTTCAAAATTCAATTAGGTATACAGTACCTCAATAAGGCCCTCATTACAGCTCGGACAATTTTTAAAGTATTTTTTGTTTCATTTTCTTTTATGATAATATTGATGCGCCAGTTGATGGCAAAACGAGTCTAGATATTTATTATTTTGAAATATCGGCAACGTGGAGTTTTTTTTTTTTTTTTTATTATTTCTTCAACAGTGCACATCAACATTTGAACATCTCTCATAAATACTCAGATGAATGCAATTCCGAGACCATTTAATGATCATTTGAATATGCGCACATATGATAAACACATTAATAATAATAATTATTATTATTATCATTATAAGATATTTGTTTTGCATTCATCCGAACTGTAAAAATGGATCCATTTATATAATTTAATTAAATGTGTAAATATTTTTTTTTTTTTTTTTTTTATTAAATACATATATGCAATGTGAATTATCACTTCCATAAGAATAGTTTCCATTTTAGTGTATAGTTTTATTTATATATTTTGTCATTGTATAGCTCTTGTTAGAAAAAAAAAAACATTTCATCTTTGCAAATGGTAATTGGTTTCGATTGGATTTTTTTTTTTACTTCATTCAATTTCAATTTTTTTTTAAATACATTTTACACCGAATTTTTTGGCTGGGGTTTTTCTTTTTGCGTATTTTTCATTTTCATTCATTCTTTATCTTCATCTCGTAAAAATAGTTTTTGCATTTATTTTTGCTTTTTTATATAAATATGAAACATTTGCGCAGGAGAGGAAATTTATTGTTTTAGTTTTGAGATAAAATTTTTGGTTAATTTTTTTAACTTTTGGTTACTTTTGGTTTGTAATCTTTTTTTTTCTCCATTTCAGCTTTGGATCTTTTTTTTTTTTTTTTGATTTGGATAAGTTTAGGAATCAATAAAATGAATTCGAAATAGTTCATTAAGATGAAGCATCATTTTTGGTTGTATTTCATCAAGTAAGATATGTTTTATATTATGTTTTTTTCATTTTTGTTTTCGAAAAAAAAAAAGAAATTCCTTTTGATCAATTGATCAAATTCCTTTTGATCAATTGATCAAATTCCTTTTGATCAAATGAATCATTTAGTAATTGCTTGTTTGTGTATAACACAATAATTGCTTAGAGAAAAATCAAATTGAATCACGGAATATGAAAATCGATTGAATGTTATTGATTTTCGATTTTTTGTTTCTATTACTCTTCTGTTTTTATGAAACGAATATCGAAAAATTGGAAAATCAAAATCTGTATGTACGCTTTTGTCGGCCTGCCCCCAAAAGTGTTTTATACATTAAATCACCTTTGATCGTTACACATTTTCCAGAATATTTGACAATCGAGAGAAGAAAAAAAAAAAAAAAAGAATTAAATAATTGACCAACGTCAATAATCAGGAATATTAATATGTTTCAATGGTCATAGACTTGCAAAAAAGTCAATGATCATAGACTTTGATTGAAATTTAGTTGTCGATTAACGTTTAAAAGTGTGACATTTTATTTAAAATTGATTTTCATTTTGAGTACAATTTCAGTCTGGGCATTGAAAAAAAAAAAAAAAAACAAAAACAAAAATCCACAAAAATGGAGCGATTCGAACATAGTGTTCCTTATCATCACTCACAGTTCTGAATATGATCAATTTGGGGCAAGTAAAATATTAAATATTATTCTCATTTAATATTTAAAATAAATATAATTCGCAGTAATTTTTGCTGTGATTTTTTATTTTCATGGATATTTCATGGATTCAATTTCATTGAAGAGCTCATATTCTTGAAGATTGTTTTGCGCATAACAGTTTACAATGTTTGTATGTTATTTGTTATTTATTTTATTTTATTTATTTTTTTTTTTTTTATATTTGTTTGTTTGTTTGTTTAATTCCGTTAATACAAAACCTAATTATTATTACGTTCGATGAAATTATCAATACTTATTGTATTAGAGTTTGTTTTCGAAATAGAAAAAAGGGTACAAAAATGTGGTATTTTTCTTTCATTCTCTTTCTCGCTCTCTTTCTCTCTCTCTCGCTTGCTCTTTTTTTTCTCAACTGTTTGTTGTTGGATCAAACGAATCTCAATGTTAGGTAAATATTCATTTTTTTTTTTCTTTTGTTTTATATGTCATACACACACACATACAGACTACAAAAAAAAAAAAAAATAAAATATGATGTTCATATAATGCATTCAACGTATTTAGGATGCATTTGCTAGTGCAAGTGGTCGATAATTATGTAGTAAAAAAAAAAAAAAGAATCATTGTACTTTGCTCATGTGATTTATGGAAAATAATTTGCGTAATTTCTGAAATTATGCATTTTTATGGTACAAGATAGTATTTTGCTTATACATTTTGCAACATATATAAATATTAATCAGATAAATCATCTATATGATTCATAAAATGTGATTTGTCAAAGATATTTCCTTTATTGTTTTGTTTGTGGATTTTAGGTTAAAAGAAAGAGAGAAAAAAAGAAATACACATTGGCTGGAGTAGTATAGTGAAGAAAATGCAATTTCAAGTAATGCGCATAATTAAAGCGAGGTGATCAATTGTAAAAAAAAAACAAAAATATGAAAACATGTGAAATGATGCCATTCACAAATTAGAGTGATATGTAATTAACGATTTCATTACATTTGAACATTGGATGAATCTTATGCACACATAAATATAATAAATGATTCAATTCGGTTCTATATATATTGCCAGTTAATATTCTATTTTGGGAGAATGTGGCGAAATTGACATTATAGACAAATTTAAATGTCAAATCGATTCTAATTCAGAACTGACAACTTCGTTCATTCATTCGTATTTGGTTTGAAATTTAGCTTTTTTTTTTGCCAAACCCGTCATTTTTATGGGAAAAAAGAATTTTGAAATAGTTTATTTGGAATAATTCAAGATAAAATGATAAACGTTTTTATATTTACTACTTTCATGGTTGTGTGTTATCATTCTAAATTCATTTAATTTATTTGAAATTGATTTTTAAACAGTGTGGCAACAAAATTGAAATGATGTCAATCGTGTGTATGTGGTTTAATAATAAGATTTATTTCTCTTTTTTTTTTTTTTTTTTGGTTTTTTGTTCATCTAAAAAAATAATTTCATCAGCCACCCAGATGTCGTGTCTAGGGCCGGATGGTGATTCAATAACCATCACAATACAGCCGAGCCTGTATGTGTAGTTTTTATTTTCTTGTTTGTTCTAAACATTTTTTATTTCCCTTTATATGGAATTTCATTTTCATCAAACAACTTGTCGAATTTGCTCATATTTATCTTAACTACATATACATAATTTGTGTTTGTGTGTGTGTGTGTCTGTGTGTTTAATTCAATAAACACTTTCGATATATTTGACTTTTTGTTTGTCTCTATTAAAATGTTTCATTTAATATAAATTTCATTGAATGCTTATTACATTTGGTTTTTATTTACTTTAATTAACTATGAATTTATGACATTTTTTTTTTTTTTTTTTTTTGCAAATTTTATTTTATTTTTATTAAATTCAAGTTTTTTTTTTTCGGGTCCTTAAATTGTCGTGCAAAAATACTGTATTCGATACTATAAAATTTATTATTATAATTTTTTTTTTTTTATTATTATTATTGAGTTTCATGTGTGAAATGTCTTTTCAAAAATGTATATAATTGTCTTTTTCTTTATGTCGATCTAACTGTTTAACGTATTTTGGTTTCTTCATTTTCTACATTTTCATCTTTATCATATTAATATATATATATCTATATATATATATTTCTTTGTTTTGTTTTCATTTTAGTTTTTGTTAACAACATCAACCGATAGAATGTAAACGATATATTCGATAGACCTAGAAAAATGAAGGACGAAACGGAATCTCATCACTTTTATACACATTTTCTACTTAATTCTGGTGTATATTGTTGTATAGATTTTTTTTATGATTTTCATTGCATTGTTTAAAAATTTACATTTAATTATTACGATTCATTTAATTATTATTTTTTTTTTTTTCTATTTTCATTCTGAGACACGTTTTCTTTTTTACCTTGTATCTTGGTGAAAAATGAGAAGAACAACCAAACAATATAAATGGAAAGAAGAAGAAGAAAAAAAAAAACCACAACATTTTACGTTATCGAACGTAAAGGCCGATGAATAAATTAACGGAAAGTATCCGCAGTGAAAAACATAAAAGAATAATTTCATATGAATTTTCATACTAAAATTGATAAAGGACAGATAATGCAAAATTGTTAAAGCTTTTGAAAATAAACAATTTTTTTTTTTTTTTTTTTGCATTGAAATGAAGTATCAAATTATAAATCAATTACAAAGATAATAAAATTTTGTTCGAGAAAAATATGTATTAAAATGAGCCGTAATATGTCATTAAAATAGTGAAATTTTATTCGAGAAAAGCCAGCTTGACTCAGATTTAAAGCTAATTTTTGCTATGGCATATAAAATATCAAGCAAATTTATTGTTTAAATACCAATTAAAATATGTTGTATACGAAATGCAAACAATAATAAATCGTGACACACGATTTCAATCAATTACGAGACTGATACAAAAGCTGCATATAAACCTTGAAATTCTCTAGAGATTTGCAAATAAAATGAGCATCTATTTAAGATTTAAATCAAAAAGGAAGAAAAAAAAAAATAAAAAAAAAAAAATGAAACAAAAAGACAAAAAAAAAAAAAACAACAAAAAAAAAACAAATAATCGACAGTAATTATCTTATCTGTGCAAAGTGATAGCTCATCACACTATAAACATAATTTAGCACTTATGCACATCAGCTAACCAACAAATCTAAACGATGTATGTGTATGTATTTGTTTTTCTTCATTGAATCAACAAAAATAGATATATACTTAGATGTAATTGAAGGACATAAGATGAATCCGTTTGTATTCATTGTTTTTCTTTTTCTCTTTTTTCATTTTTTTTTTTTCTCCATGTTTTTGTCGCTTGAGTAAGTTTTTGTGTAGATTGAGTATTCGTTTTATATTTCATTGAAAATTTTCCCTTCAGTGAACACTAGTTTAGTCATTATATCATCTAGTACAAATTTACTAATATATAAAGGTTGTGAATTAATTTCCACTTTTTTTTTTTTGTTCTCTTTCGAAAATACTACAGAATTTTCCAAATACAATTGGGTGAATTCGGTGCAATTAAATATTAACGACGAATTTTACTTCATTCCTTTTCATAATTTTCATTTTACTTAATTCTTTTTACTTCATTATTTCTTACTCTCTATATATATATATATCTTTGCCTTAAATTTCTTTATCATATTTATAAATTGTTTATTTTCTTAGTTTTTTAAGCAAATTAGCATTTCATAAGGTTTTGTGAATAGAAGATAAATGATATGGCTATTTGTATTACCAATGACGAAACATTTTTGCACCAAATCGAAATCTTCTATTTTATTAAAAAAAAAAAAAAAAAAAAAAACAAAAACAAAAAATGTTGCCCAATTTTATTATGACATATTTTGACAATTCATATAACAAATTGTACATAAACTGACTATTGACAATTTTGGGTTTTTTTATTTATTTATTTATTATTTTTTTTTTTTTATCTTGTTGTCATTTCTATATTATTCACATTTCACATTTATTTGATTGAACTTGTACAAAATGACAACACTTTATTTTACCCATAAATAAATCTAATATATACTTCAATGCGACACTAGTTTCATAACAAATCATCAAATGAACATTTTCATTGATAACAGTGCATATTTTATTTTCATATTGTTTTTTTAAAAAAAAAAAAAAAAAAATCATATTTCATTTACTTAAAATCGCTAACGATCAAGTATACTGGTCGCACGAAGCTGACCCATTGTGCGAACAGATAAATCTGTCGCTACTCTCTTCCACGCGGAAAAGAGGCCTTAAATAGAGTACATACCAGTAGATAATTTCGATCAATCATATTCTAGTGAATTATAAACATTATAGCAATTAAAAAATGTATCATTTTACAGGCTAATGAATCGGCATCCCATGTGCATAGCTCACAGAGTGTTTTTCCGATTCACAGAGTAGCCACAGAATTTCTACAGAGTAGTGCGTGTACGAAATGTTTTTAAGAGAGAGAAAGAAAAACAAGTTAGTAAGTCTGTGGACATTCTCTCTCATACATACACTTCAAATACACCTTAGTCTGTGGCTACTCTGTGAATTGAAAAACATTCTGTGAGCTGCGCACATGGGATGAGTATTAAATTTGTAACTTTTTTTTATTATTAATCATGCTCAAAGATATTAATCATGCTCTATTATTCCAAATTACATTATTAATTATGCCGAAAGATTTTTCTTTAGCTTTATTTATTCATTAGAATTTTGATAATGTAATTTGAAATACAAAAAAAAAAAGTTACAAATTTATACTTATATCGATTCATTGGGCCTGTACAGTGATACATTTGTTCATTGCTATAAATGTTATAGCACATTTACGAAGGAAACGTAAAATGTATCAATACATTGAAAAATAGAACTCCTATCATATCTCTCACACATCTTTACAATCGACATAAACAAAATAATATCAGAGCAGTGTAAGCAAAATGAATCAAAGCATTAAGTCAACAATACAGATGCACTGCTTGATAAAACATTATTATGGCACAAATATATGCGCGAGTCGATTAAAATATATTTTAAATGTTTTTGTGTATATTTTTTGTTTTTTATAAATACTTCAACAAGTGAAATGACGCTGCATTACAAATTAAACGAAACAAAGAGAGTGAGCAAAAATTACATGTGTTTTTGTGTTGAATCATCAAAAAATGGAAATTGAAGCTGGAAAATTCCAATAGAAATCACACAAAATTTCAACTAACATTTTATTTCATTTACTTTTTGTAGCCTAATTTTCAAACAAAATTAGATATCAATTTTAACATTAGATCACACAGAGTAGATTCTATTTTATATCTCAATTTATTTTTATATTTTTTTTTTCCCTTTGGTTTGTTTGTTTGTTTGTTTATTCTTGATTCGATTAATTCGACTTCTAAAATTTAAATCAAATCTGGCCAGTGAAAGTTCGATTTTAGTTTGTTAATTGTTTTATGTGCTGTATTTGCTCTTCATTTTGATATGCATTAAATTTTCCTTGTTCATGTCATCCAATATTTGACTAAACGGGGTCTAAAAAGTGTATAGAAGACTTATATTTACAACACGGTTTACGACCGTATAGTATAATGATTTCTTATTTAATTTCTTTTTTTTTTTTCATTTATTTCAAATATGAAGCTGCACTTTGCTGATATGTTTTCGTGAATCTATCCTTTTAACAAAGTTTCATGTACTTATTGCCGTCACTATATTATGAAAACATCTATAGAACTTTTATTTGTTTGCCTTTTCATTATTTTTTTTTTTTTTTTTCATTCTTTCACATTATTCATCTCTTTTACATTCATGTTTCGATTTGCCTTTGCCTTTGGCCTTTCCGTTTTCTCATTTCCATTTCCATTCAAAAAGACATATTTTCTTTAATCTGCACCACACACACCTTGCTTTTTTTAAGAGATTTCAAATATTTTTTTTTAAAAAAAACTAGCATTTATTTGACTATTTTCTTAAACATAGTTTGGCGATATTTCTTAATATTTCCTTTCATTCATCTAAATGATGTAATAAAATTTTTGTCTTTTTTTTTTGTTTGTTTTCATCCATTGAGTCCTGTTTTAAAATGTTTTTGTTTTGTTTTTTGGGGTTTTCTTTTGTTCAAGAAATGATAGGGGATAATCTCATTTACCAATTGAATAAGCACCATGGAAACATAAATATCTTACATACGTTGAAATAGTTTTATTCGAAAATGTCAAAGCCAAAATTGCAAAAGGTGCACCATATTTTTTTATTTTTTATATTAATTGTTTGTGTTTATTTGGTTTGGTTTTAGTCATTCACATGATATGTATTCATACAGAAAAGTAAAATTTCTTTCATTTTTCTCTTCTTTTTGTTTTGTTTTTTTTTTTTTTTTTTTGAAAATAATCGGAATAATTCCAATAGCTGGAAACACTAAGTGTGTTCCAAATTATTCTAAATACCAACTTCGTCACATAAATATCTATTATATCTATTTTGTGTAATATTTGTATATATATTTTAATCGTTTATAAATAATATTTATTGTGGGCATTAATAGATGAATTGAATTTCATTAATAATTTTCTCGAATTTTTAGCCGTTTACCTGTGCTTATAATATACGCTTATAAAGTAAAGGATGCTTCATACAAAATGTAATCTGATTGAGCAAAATCAATCATTTAAATATATATCTTTTCATTTCATTTTTTTTTTTTGTTTTTTGTTTTTTGTTTTGTTTGTGATTTTCTTTTTGGATAATTTTTTTAGTCATCCAAATGATATGTATTATTTAGGAGTTAATATACTCCTATTTCTGGAGTCATGTGATTAATAGATCTGGTATCATTTCAATAAGCTACATTTCGCAAATTGAAAATTCATTTTATTATATTTGTTTTCATTTAGAGGTAAAAAAAAACACGTTCTTTCTCATCATTATCAATTTTTGTAGAAATAAAAGCGAAAATTGTGGTCCATTTTGACCGCCCGATCTACTCTTCTAAACATATTTTACGTTAGATAAATCAAGGAATTTCGTTAAACATGTTTAAAAAAAAAAAAAAATTTTTACTAGATTATAGATCGTTTAAAACAAACATGTCAATAGTTTTTCAGTTGTTTTCAGTCACAATTTGAAAGAAAACGAAAATTGTTGAAAATTTTTCGAAAAATGCAATGGAAATGGCATTTTATGTATTGAGTAGGCAACAGATGAAAATGTGAATTTTTTCCACCAAAATATCATTTCAAACCGTAATAATACGCTAGAGCATACGATCGGTATAGCCTATAGGATAATATTGTCATATATTATCGCATAAAATTGGTTCTTTTCAAATCAAATGAATCATTGACAAATTTGTTTTAAATAACTAACTATTTTTTGTTTTTTATAGTCTTCATTCAATAATTTTCATTCATTAAAGAACGAATTTAAATTATTGAATAAAACGAAAGCAAAAAAAGTTCATTTTAATGAATCAGTAATTTCGTTAGATGTTCAAAGTCAATATGAGAAATATATGGGAAAAAATATGAGAAAAAATATATTGAAACCGATAAATATTTAACTGGAAATCCATCATGTGATTTAAAACAGATTTCTTTCAATTAATTGAATATTGATTGATGCAAAAATTTGAAATTAAATCATGAGTGTTTTTTTTTTTTGTTCTTTTTATTTTGTTTTTGGTTCAACTATGGATTTCCGTAAACGTATCGATAAATTCCATTGAAAGTTTAAATATTTTCTCATTTATCATAATGCATTTTGGAAAATTCCAAACGCTTTATGGAAATTAATTATCGTTAAAATGGAATGCATTACCATTACCAATTAGTATTAAAAATTGTTTTAATTATTCCAATGAATTGCAGTGAACAATATAAGTGGTAAGTAATTTGAACACGTTGTTGGCCTGAATGTGAGAGCTCAGTCCCAAATTAATTTTATCAAACGCCATGATAGTCTCAAAATACCAAATCATTTAACCAACTGTATTCAGTGTTGGAAATTATGTATAATTTGGAAGACTGTTTTAGCGTCAATGGATCCATTTAACTTGAAAAAATCATTTATTAATTATTTGAAAAAAATTAAAGGATGATAATGAATTTCAATGAGGACATTTAATATGTTTTGTAAAGATTTAAGAGCGGTTTTTTCTACGAATAAAAAAAAAACCAATAACTGGCAATGCAATTAATTGATACATTTCATTGCTTTCAATGGAATGGAAAGAGGGAGTGAGAGTGAGAGTGAGAGTGAGAGAGAGAGAGGGAGAGAAAGAGAGGGAGAGAGAGTAAGAGAAAGAGAGAGAGAGTGAGAGTGAGAGTGAGAGAGAGAGAGAGAGAGTAAGAGAGAGAAAGAACGTCGAATATTGAAAGAAAATAGAAGAATAAGTTAAAAGAAGCAAATGGGATCTTTACCTCTACCATAGAGAGAAAAGAAGAAATATAAAAGCGTGAAAAAGAAGTCGAATAAATGACAAAGGATGAATTGTAGCGAAATTGAATTTTTTCTAAACTACGAAATAGGTAGCATTCAATTGATAAATATTGATTGTAAATTGAATGATCTAACTAATCACGTTCTCCCGTAAATTCTTTAAATGAATGACTGACTGATGATGAAAAGCTCATCATTATCATCATCAATATCATTATGGTATTTGTTGGATCAATATAGATCCCGCAACATATAGTGTTATCTTAATTTAATTTAATTTAATTTAGATTACAATTTAATACACCATGGAAATCCTATTTGTTTGATATGTTTTTGTTTTTACTTTTTGTTTGTGTGATAATGTGTTTGTTTTTTTTTTAAATAATGAACCCAGAGGATATTTCCTTGTTAATTCTGGTAATTTCATATCGATATCATCAATCGAAGAAATATATGTATTGTTTTTAACGAAACATTTTTCCGTTAAGCATGTAATGTTGGGTGAAAAAAAGTTGTTTACATTTTGTTTTTCATCTTTTCATTCATTTGAATTAATTCAAGATTATTATGGAATTTTGAATATATCACAAATATCTTCAAGTAATAAAAGATATTTATTTATCATATCGTTTAAATGATCAACTTGATGGACTTGATTTTGTTTTACTTTTTTAAACATTACGTTTCGCTATATTTGTTCATTTTTGTTTTATCATCAATTCGATTTCGCGCATTTATTTGAAAGATTTTCAATAAAAAAAAAAAACAAAAAACAAAAAAAATAAACGATTCAGAATTGGAATTGTTTTGGGGTTTTCTTTTTCTATTTTCATTCATCAAAGACAAAAAAAATTGAAATTTAAATCGTTGGCATACTCTTTATATCCCTGTGAGATGATTTTGAATGAATTTCATTAAAATCATGCTAAGGCCAATAGATAAACTAAGTTCTGTAGGCGTTGCAGCTTTATTACTTTGAACGGAATCCGAGCATGGTGAACGATTTGTATCTGCTTTTCGAATTGCCAAAATGTTGAAATTTGAAAAATAAAAATGGCAACAAAAATAGAAACGGTAATTAGTTAAATTTCAAATGGAAAATTGGAGAAGAAAAATCATTTGGAAAAATGGATTGTATAAATTACCTGTCCAAGATCTGAGTTTTGGTAAGTAATTGTTCCAAAATGCACATGCTGAGGCCATTGGTCCTTTGCCAAAGTGTTCTTTTTGATGTTTTCCATCGCCTTCCGCATTGAAAATTCGATAAATTGGATTCTCTTTACTATATTCAGGCCATTCTTCATCCTCAGGATTTCTATTGGGAAATCACAGAAATATTTCAGTCCGCTTGATATGGATACATTCACACACACACACACATGTCATTTGTGTATGTATTTCATATTAAGATATGTTTCTATTCTACAGATTATATTTCAAATTTTACCCAGTCCTAGCAAATTCACTAACAGCCTGCACCATTCGGCGACTAAGCTCACGTTCACGTTCTCTATACTGCAGTGAATTGTTTAATGGCTGTCCAAATATGTATTCAATTTCATCAGCGTGCAAAACACCCATCCATTCTCCCCAGAGTGACGTGCTGGTACGCTAATTTCCGTACAAATTGAGAAAAAAAAAAAGAAAAACGAAACAATGAAAAGACAATCAACAATTCAACTATTTGGTATAAATGCGCATCAAATGACCTTCTCCGTTCGGCCATTTCAACCATTTTTTTTTTATATGCAATCCAAGATTTTGCAATAAAATATAATCAAATAAATTAAGCTTCTTAAGTCCGTCGTCGTAATTCATTTGTTTCATATACTTTCACTTTCACACACACACTCTCTCTCTTTCTTTCTATCTCTCTCTATCTCTCTCTCTCTCTCTCTCTCTCTCTCTCTCTCTCTCTCTCTCTTTCTCTCAATAACACTTCCTCTTTCTCTGTCTCTATTTCTTGGTTTTTCAGTTTTTTTTTTTTTGTTTTCCTCTTTCTCTGTGTTACGGATATCATTGTCATACAATTGTCACGTGAAATGGATTTCTCTAGAGTTTTATTCACGCTATACGCGAATTTAGTTTATTTCGAAATATTCAGCCTAAAAAAAAAATTCATCCATTGTCAAGGGAGCTGTACTCTATTAAATCAATCAACGTTAGTGAAATCGTTCTGTATTTACCTTAGTTTATTTACATTTCAATTTACGTATTATATACGACTGATCAAATCGCATTTGTTATTGTTTTCATTTTTATACTCAATTTCAGATTCAGTTTCAGGTTTATTTTCATTCAAATGTTCGTTATTTTCTTTAACAACAAAAAATCTAAACTTTTCAGATAATTGAAATTGTACAAATCATATGAATGTAAAATTTGTTTTTCGTTCAAGAATTTCCCAAAGATAAAAAAAAAAAAAGAATTGGAAAAGAAACAGTTAAAAGCATAGTTAGTATTGCATGTGAATATTTTTACATTCTGTCAAGTTAATATTGTCCAGAATACAGTTATTCTGGATGGCTCATTTAAACATACACAATTCAATATTGTGTACGATCTAAATGAGTAAAAGAAAACGGAAAAGGTACATACACATACATTTGGAAAGACTTAAAGCTTATTTGTATTATTCAGGTGGAAAATAGTCATGTTTTACTTTTTGTATATAAAAAAAAAAAAAATAAAATAAAAAAAAAATAATATAACATTATACGTGCAATTTCAGGTAATGGGTTGATGTTTTGTTCAAATAGTATAATACACATGCACACTCATACACTCATCTCAACAAAAACACACGCGCACTCACAAATACAAATACTTTCTTCAGACAAGACAATGCAGTAACGGCACAAAGTGTAAATATATTGTTGAGCAAGGCATATAAGAACATAAAAAGCTTCAATTGAAATACATCCATTTCTTTTTTTTTTAATACACATACACATATTCACACGGAGAAGAAGAGACACGTTTTTTTCCCTACATTATATAGATAGTTTCAATTGTTGCTACTGAAGCTTTTCATAGCAGTTTGACTCTATTATCACGAAGCCAATGAAGACCATTTTGGCACGCACTTTCAGTTTTAGCAACGTGGATAGAAAATAAAGATAGAGAGAACGAGAGAGAGAGAGAGAGAGAGCGAGAGAGAAAAAGAGAGAGAGAGAGAGAGAGAGCGAGAGAGAAAGAGAGAGAGAGAGCTAGAGAGAATGGGAATGAAAATAAAGTCAACCAAACAAACTTAACAATTCTTGAAAGTATTCGATTCGGTTGTTTCGTTAAAGTTGTGCGCCAATTCAAATAATACGATGAATACATACGTTTTTGTCTACGAATGGATTCAAAGAAAGGATATATGCTGGTTTTTCATAGAAACCAATGTTAGTCTCTTTAAGGCACCACTTTGCAATCGTTCATGTATGTATCAATACTCATGTTTATATATTTGAATGTATGGCATGCTTTGCGTATGTGTATATACAACAAATAATAAGCATAAAATCTAAGACTTCTCTGTGGTACGCTTACATATACATACTTATATATGTGATTGCAGACGAATTGACCTTGGATTATCTTTGACATTTTTCGTGCCTTCACACTTATTGAAATAATGTTTCGTACACAAGCATTTATAGTCCCCTTCAAAATCGCACTACTAACAGTAGTATGAACTTTCAATAGAAGCTCATTTAATTGAACTCTCACTCTCACTCGCACTCTCACTCTCCTTCTCTCTCCCTCTCTCTCTCTCTCTCTCTCTTTCATTTTATTTTTCTTGATTTCCCTTCTTCTTTTGTTCGTTTTTCTCGCTTTTTGGATGGCGTAATATTTCGTTCTTCGTTTTTTTGGGCGAAGTGCCATAAAGTCGCCAAGTCAATTTAATGAACTTCTTTTTTTTTGTGCATAAAATCGATTTCATACAGTTTATTTATCTCACTTTGAAGATTTATGACCTACTTAGTTTCTTAAAAAGATTTTTCTTAATCACTGGTTTCCTCCCTTCCTTCCTCCCTCTGGAATCTTCCTTATTTTCAATATTTCTCTCTCTCTCTTTCTCTCTCTCTCTCTCTCTCTCTCTATCTCTATCTCTCTCTCTATCTCTATCTCTATCTCTATCTCTATCTCTATCTCTATCTCTATCTCTCTCTCTCTCTCTCTCTCTCTCTCTCTCTCTCTCTCTCTCTCTCTCTCTCTCTCTCTCTCTCTCTCTCTCTATCTCTTTCTCCATTTTCCACATTTCTCTATAACTAGCTGTCATTTCTGTACGTGATAAATTGATTGGATTCAAAAAAAAATTTAGCTTAAAAAATGATTTCGCACCTAAGCTATAGCTAATAATGACTTTAAAGTTTTTAACACTCAATACGATTGAGCCTTTTCATATTAAATGAAATCAATTCAAGAAGTCCTTCACCTGACCAACTCAAATTTTATTTGACACTTGATTTCCATATTTAAAAAAAAAAAAAAAACTCGGAAATGTTAAATGGCGAAAATTTTGAATTGACGACGAAAAAACGAGGAACAGAATCGATGTAGAAAAAAAAAAAATATTCGAATGATGAGTAGAAGCTTTTAAAGAGATTGCAGAATTCAGAAAAGAATAGAATCGAAGGTGTGGAGCAAGAGGTGCGGGGGGGGGGGGGGACGAGATATTAAAGAGAGGTGTTAGAATGGTACTACATGAGTTCGAATAAGAAAAGAGAAAAAAAAGAAAAAAAAAAAAACCATAAGCGATAATATGTTCGAAGCACTCGTTTTAATCAATAATGGATATATTGACATTGAAAATATGGGCACGTAATAAAATAGTTGCAAGTACTTACATGTGTAAAGTAGTAGTAAAGAACAGATGCTCCCCGCGCTGTCATACCGGCCGCATACTCATTGGTTGGGCAAATGAAGAAATGGTCGCCGACTGCTTGACCTACTTGATATTGGTTTTGAAAGCCATCATTTATATTCTCCCAATTGGTGTACTGCATTGACATTTCCATTTTATATTTCATGTTGATTTTATGTGTTTTTATCATCACCATCATCATCATCGTTATGGTAGTCGTTGTACAATTTATAAATTGTATATTCATTGGCCAATAAAATATTTCAAATCAATTATAAGAAATGAAAAATCCAATAAGAAAATACGCCAAATGAAAAATAAATATTGACTTGGTATATACCTTAAATATGATGGTTTCTCGTTCAGCCTCTGAATGTTTATTAAATATTGTGTTCATGATTTCGAGAAATTTAGCTCGCGGCAAAGATGTTGGCGCATCCTTTTCAAAATAATCGATAAAATCATACAGCAGAAAGTATGTGCCTGGAATAGAATTGAAGAAGCGATTACTTTTTTTTGTTTTTTTTTTCTTTTTTTTTTGTTTCTTCTCTATAACTGTTGACATGAAAATTATTCGATTAACCGAATATCGTTTAATTGCTGGTTGTCTAATGAATTGTGCATTCAAGCCAATGAACAAACCAAACATCTTTATGTTAAATAGAATAGAAAAGGAAATAGCGTATTCAATCCGCGACCAAATACACCACACTTAACTACATTCCATATATTTTCATTAGGTCAATCGTAATTTATTCATATGACTGATGGGGTCGAAGGTTATGGATAGAAAGGGAAATGTCGTTTGATAGTGACCATTTGCAACGCACATAATCATATATATATATTATACATGAAAGGTAGAGTGTATGAGAGTGAGAGTAAGAGTAAGAGGGTGAGAGTAAGAGAGTGAGAGAGAGAGAGAGAGAGAGAGAGAGAGAGAGAGAGAGAGAGAGAGAGAGAGAGAGAGAGAAAGAGAAAGAGAAAGAGAAAGAGAAAGAGAGAGAGAGAGAGAGAGAGAGAGAGAGAGAGAAAGAGAAAGAGAAAGAGAAAGAGAGAGAGAGAGAGAGAGAGAGAGAGAGAGAGAGAGAGAGAAGTAAAAATAATAATAAAATTAATCAAAATAATTGTTGCCCAGCCTTTGACAAACAAATATCATTTACTGCTGTGGACAGATTGATGAGTTATAAAATGTAAAGAGAGATAGAGTTTACCATTGAGGTAAGCTTCATTATGTATTGTGTTCGTTCAATGCCTTGTTTTTGTTTTTTTTTGTTTTTGCTTTCCGCAAATCAAAGTCCATATCACAATGCCTAGTCAAATCCGAAACTACCTCAACAACGAACCATGTACATCAATTTTCATATTTTGTAGAAAGGTGTTTCTTATTTTTTTTTTTTGTTTTTGTTTCGTTTTCTTGGTAACACGTAAACGTGCTTAGCCGTACATAATATAAATGTCATGGCAAATTATTTAGAAGAAATAAATGAGAAGGTGGATTGTGATTGTGGTAAAATGATTAAAAACCAAATGCCTACCAAAAATCTGCAACTAACACTTGGTAATAGAATTGCTTGTGCAAATAAAACCACAACAAAAGTCATTTGAATACAAATGTAAAGGAAAATTCACATGGAAAAATACTCATTTGTTAATTACAGATTTTCATGTGAATTTTGTAAAACTTGTTGCGGCATAATAATTATGCGAAGCGTAAGAAGTTTCCGTTAATTTTGTTTTTGCATTTAAAAAATTGCCTCATTCAATGTGAAGCCAAGCATATAAAGTTTACTATGGAAAATAAAATATATAAAACGAGACGAGCTTGCATCAAGATGAGTAAACAAATGAGGAAAAAAACTTTGTAGTTATTCCCAATAATAATTTACTTGGCCCAATCCATGTCAAACAAGTTTAAAGAACCAAAAAAAAACAAAAATTTACATAAAAGAAATAACGAAAAGGAAAAGAATATGTTACATCAGTTAGCCCAATGTTTTGTGTCATTGCGAGGAAGAGAAAGCGTAAACAAATGGATAGAGAAATAGAGAAAGTGTCTCTGATAGAGAGGAAGAGAGAAAGAGGGTCAGAGAGAGAGAGAGAGAGAGAGAGAGAGAGAGAGAGAGAGAGAGAGAGAGAGAAGGAGAGAAATAGAGAAAGAGAAAGAGAGAGAGAGAGAGAGAGAGAGAGAGAGAAGGAGAGAAAGAGAGAAAGAGAAAGAGAAGAGAGAGAGAGAGAGAGAGAGAGAGAGAAGGAGAGAAAGAGAGAAAGAGAAAGAGAGTGAGAGAGTGAGAGACAGATGCAAAAAAATTTCTAAACAAGTCATGTCTATTGAAATGATGAAATGTCGAAAGTCATTTGGTTTTACAATGTAAGGACGTGCATATTCAAAATCGGTCAAATTTTTTTATTTGATATATTCAAATATTGAGAAATTAGAAGAGAGAAATCGAAGTATGCGTGAGATATTGTGCGTGTGTTTTATTTTTTTTCTTTTCTTTCTATTATTGCAAGAAATGAATGCCTGATGATACATACAATATTCTAATCGAAGAATTCAAACCATACATTATGATTGCAAAGTCATTTGCCAACCCTATTTTCTTAGCAAAACTAGTAAGATAAGAAAATGTTTTTGGCAATTTGTATGAACATTTACGACTTTGGCATCTCTTATACAGCACTCTACAAAGTAGCAAGTATCAATGCTTAAGCAACGTGTCCACGTGATCTATATACCGTTAGAAAAAGCAAAACCAAAAAGGAGAATAATAGACAGAGAGAGAGAGAGAGAGAGAGAGAAAGAAGGAGGGAGAGAGAGAGAGAGAGAGAGAGAGAGAGAGAGAGAGAGAGAGAGAGCGAGAGAGAGAGATAGAGAGAAAGAGAGAGAGATAGCGAAAAAAAAAGCTAAAGACATGAATATCTATCGTATAAGCCAGAAAGATATGAAAAATAAATGAAAATGGAAATTCTTATTTACCAACCTTCTTACTTCGCTGATACCATTACGATCGAAATGTGAATGCGAATGGGATAATAAATAAATAAATTGAGTGCACGGGCCGAAGCGACAATATAGACTTTACAGAAAACAGAAACGAGAGAAAAGTTTGAAGAAAAAAAAAGTATACATAAGTGTGTATGTATGTGTGTGTGTGAGTATTTATATATTGAATTGTAAAATGTGTATTTGAAAGAAAAGTAAATGTGTCTGTTCGCGAGTTTGTTGGAAATGAGAATCTTACGCTGTGGCGAATCCGTCACATTTTACGCAAACACTTGTAAAGAAAAAAACGAATTGTTTTCTCTCTTTCTCTTTTGCTCATGGTCTCTCGCTCCCTCGCTCTCTCATTTTTTCCTTTCTTTCTTCCTTTTTGTATCAATTTATGTCCCGTGAACCCTGGCACAATGTGCTTGTGTGCAGGTTATATAACGAATTGGCTGTATATATTGCAGCCGCTCATGATTTTTCCACATTTCATATAAACATCTACGCTCCTTTTTACGTTCTAGGCAAGTGTGCGTTGAATGCAAAAAAAAAAAAAAAAAAAAAGAAAAAGAAACGGCATGGACATTATGAGATACATTTGAGCGTGAATAAAGAACAGACGTAAATTTGTGGTTCCCAATACACGAGCTTTCCTACTCTGTTCGTTTGAAAAGGTGCTCGAATTGCATAATTAACGCTCATAAAATGTTTCTATTGAAAATTCATTCGTCCACAATATTTTCCCAACTTTCACAGCTAGTATTCTTCATTTCTTTTTTTTTTTTTAAATAAATCATGTAGATAAGACAAATGGGCTCTAACGTAAAAAAATGGAAAAGATAGAATGTTTTCATTTAAAAACAAAATTACAAAAGAATACAGACACGAGATTTTCAATTGCGCTGGTACATTAGCTCGTTTTGGTTCAGCACATAATATCATCGCTTACAAAAGATATTCAAAAACCGTAACCATCCCTTTGTTTTCCTTTTCATTTTATATCATCTCTCTCTCGCTCACTTTACGCGCACACGTCTTTTTCCCTTTTTATTCAACGTATTTCAATAGTGGTTGTTGTTGTTGTTGTTGTTGTTGTTGTTTCCTCCCGAATATTATTATTGAGAAGTATACGTATCGCAGATTGATTGAAACCAAACATGCCATTCGTAACACATGCATAGACATTGAAATTACGTGTACGATACGAATGATACCGTACGATGTGTATCGTGTATGCGTAAAATGTATTTTTTTTCTTTCTTTTTCTCTCTTTTTTCTTTCCACCGTCGCCGTATAATACTACATTTTAATATGGCTAAAAGCATAAACGGACCATCGTGTGTAAAAGCATTTGTTTGTATCACATTTTGGATAAAATGTATGAGAAATACCTGTGTGTATATATCTCTTTTACTCTCTTGTTTTTATCACATTATCCTGTTTTTCAGTTATTTCTCTTTGTTTCGCTCATTCACATTGATTCAATGTGTTTGGTTTATATACGCAAAAACTTTTGTCGTCGGGACATTTGTGCGTGTGAGTGCAGATGGTCTGTGAAGAATACATACAAAAACCGAACCACCAACCAGAAAATAGATGATGAAAAAAGAAATGGACTGAGTTCAAGGTCGTTGATTATCATTGGTAAAGCTTTTCTATATACCAACATAAAATAAATGTATATACGCACATTTTTCTTTTCTTTCGTTTTTCATGCTTCCTTTTCTGTTCGGTTCAGAAACGTGCCAACGAACGAACGAGCAAACGAGAGAGATTTGATCTTTTTTTTTCTTTTCTCATCAATACTATTTTCTTTGCGTATGTTTTCACGGTGATTTTTCAATCTTACATGTTTAATTTCGATTACAGAATTTTCACGGATTCACGCTCACCCCAATCGAAAAAGGGTTCTCTGTATTGTCATTGTTGTTGTTGTTGTTGTTGTTATGTTTTTGTTCCGTTTCATTTTGTTCCACGTTATTTTTTTTTCCCCCTTTTGTTTGCTATGATTTTGTTTTGTATATATATTATCTATAGAAAATGACAAGCAAACGTAGCATGACCTTCACAACGCATCGACCAGTAATCATAATTTGTATGGTTTTCAAATGGATTTTCAAAGTGGATCGAATGGAATGTATATAATATTTAACTAACCTTCATCTTTGTTACTGCCAACCAATATATCAATACCGCCTAAATCAGCCTCTTTAAGCATTGTCATTGGATCGGCTGGCATAAATTCACCGTCTACAGTTGGTGCTGATGGAAATCCTAAAATGCCTGAATATGAATTCCATTGTTGCACTGATATCGTTTTTGCATCAACATTTCGCATACAACTAAGCACAACTTGTGGTTGCTCCTGAAATTGGAATAATTTTGGTTTTATTGTTATTGTTCACAAATGTGAATGCGAAAAAAATCTGAACATTTGAAGAAAAAAACAAATTTTTTTTAATTTTTTTTTTTTGTTTTTTTTTTTTTTTTTTGTTTTTTTTTTTTAATTTTTTTGTTTTTTTTTTTCAATTTTTTTTTGTTTTTTTTTTTTTTTTCTTTTGAAAATTAATAAATTTTTTTTTGTTTTCGAATATCACACGATATGCTTACTTTTAACATTGTTGAATTGCAGTTACAATCATCGATAAGTGCTAAACCAATATTAACGGCACGTTCTGCAGACATATGACTCCATGGTGCATTTAATGTGCCCGATTGAATGATACCACGATTTGCAAGTCCTTTTGTGACTGGCGATAATAAATGCAAATTAACAGCACTACCACCGGCTGATTCACCAAATAATGTTATCAGTTCTGGATCTCCACCAAATGCTTTTGCATTATCTTTTAACCAACGAATTGCCAACGCTTGATCCCACATCCCGACATTACCTAATTAATTGGCATTGATGTATTAATGAAAATCAATTGTAAACATTTTATAATTAGATATTGGAAAAAGAGATTGAAAGAAAATTCAATACAATTTGGAACAAAAAAACAAAAAAAAAAAAAAAAAAATGAACGAATATTGATGAAAATCGACAAAAGAAAAATCAACAGCAAACTAAATGGAAATAAAATCGAAAGAAAATAACGATAATACTTGTCAATTTTATGGAGTTTAACGAGAACGAATAAATCGTGACTTATCACAAAAATCAAAGCCGGTTACATGCCAATTCGGCTGAAATGTATTTTGCAATGAACAAGGCGTACTCGAATATTTTCTATGTTGTTGCCAATTACATTGGGTAGCATACTTGTGCGACGTAATAAGTGTTATATTGGAAAAAATCTCTCTGTTTAAATATGAGATGTAATGAAAATGAAACATTTGTATGAAAATTCGTAATTTTGAATTTGTATCACAGTTAAATACATTGAAAGTGATTCAATTTTCTATATTGAATTGAAAAATTTTTCAACACATGTATTTTTTAAGTGTATTTTGGCTCGTATACATGCAATTTTTATCGCGATAAAAATTTATTGAGCTTTTTTATTGTGAAAATCATAATAATAATGTAACTAAATTGAAAAAAAAAAAACAAAACAAAACAAAACATGTAAACTGTAATTTCCACAGACACAAACACACACACACACACACACACACACACACACACACACACAACACACACAAACACACATGGAAATGTATAATTCGATGACGAAATGCAGAGAAAATAATTTTGCAATATAAAATCTATTGTCGAATGGATCGATATGAGTTGATGTATTTACATTTGGAAAATTTGCTGGCAAATAATCGAGCCGTATACAATTTATTGTATTCCTTTCTGTATGTATGTATTTATTAAAACAAATAAAATTAAATATAGAGAGAAATACAGAAAATTGATTTGAAACAGAGAAAATTAAGTTGAAATGAGTAGTTCAGAGAAAAAATGTCATACAGAAAAGTTGCGTGGAAAAATTGACAAACGATTATGTATAAACGAAAAATGCAATAGCAAATACGTTTAATTTTAATGATTTCTTTCGTAGATTGTACGAATATCCCGATTCGTTTTTACTCATTGTTCCACGGAACTTTTCTGTATGATATTTTCTCCTCTGACTATTACTCAAATGGTGAACAAAGTAATTAAAAAAAGAGAGAAAAAAAAAAATCATTGTTGAAGCTTGTTGTACCAAAGTGGTGTGTGAATAAATTGCATACCTGGTACTTCATCTTGATCGGCGACAGGCAACAACGGCGCCAAATACAAAAAACCAAATGCACCAATACGATATTGCATAGATGCAACGATGACATTGCCAACAGCCGCAAGTATTTCAGCATTATAAATGTCAAGTGTTGATGAACCGCTCATAAATCCACCACCATAAATCCATACCAACATTGCTAGACCATTTTGTTTTGTTTGTGTATCATCGTTTCCATGTGTTGTATGTTCATGTTCACCATTATTATGCTGTTTTAAATGCCAAAAGGTAAAAGGAGAAAGAGAAAAAAAGAGAAAAAGAAAATGCGAATGAGAATTTAAAAGAAGAACGGAAGTGCAAACACAAGAACGTTCATAGGGAATATTTCATTTTGCCTTTTACAAGATACAAAGAAGGCAAAAAAAAGTGTGAATAAAAAAAAATAAAAAAAAGCTAAACATCCCAAGACTACAATCTATAGTAGTTAACATAATTTTTCAAGTGAAAATAATGCGCAAAAGTGTGAAAATGCGATTACAAAGCCAAAAAGCTGTAGATAGAAGGAGGTCAGGTTCTTTTTTTTTCTCTTGAGAAAAGAGTTTTAATGCAATGATAAAAGAAAAAAAAAATATATGATTTAAACTACTTACGCCGTTTGCATTTCTCCCGTGCCTTAATTTTGGCTTAACTGGTACCCAAATATTCAAATACAAACAGTCTTCGGAAATATTTGTGTTTGGATTCCACATCTCTTCGCCTTGAAATCCAGGAAAATATTCATATCTATCGATTGAAATTTACAGAAAAAATGAGAACAATTAATTCAATACAAAACTAGTTCAAAGGTTGTGATGTTCTCTCTCTCTTTCTCTTTCTCTTTCTCTTTCTCTTTCTCTCTCTCACTCTCACTCTCACTCTCTCTCTTTCTTTCTCTCTCTCTCTCTCTCTCTCTCACTCTCTCTCTGTCTCACTCTCTCGCTCTCTCGCAAACATTTGTAGCCAAAAATATTTGCATTTTAATATTGATGATGATGATAATTATGAAAGGTGTGAATAATGTGAATTGTAAATGTACCTTTCTTGAACACACGTTGGTGGAAGTCTGCTTGCATCTAATACACCATGCCATGGTTCGGCTGGAACAGGCTTTTTAAAACGTAATGCATCAATCGGTGGCTTCGCAAACGGTACGCCGGTAAAAACATGTACTTCATGACCTTCCACTTTCACTGAGCGACCGCGAATCGGTCCAGAGCTTGTTTGTACGACCAGCCGATCGATAATTCCATGTGCAGGTGTAAATAATTGTGTTACACAAAGTGTAAATGAAAATAACGGCACCAGTCGTGATATCATGACTACAATTTCTTTTAAGTTTTCTTTGGTTTATTTAGATGTTTTTTTTTTGGTTTTTTGTTTTTTTTTTTTTTTGTTTTGGTTTTTTGATAGCTTTTTTTGTATTGTATGGTTGAGTGTGTTTTTTTATGTGTATATATTTATATTGATTGTGATCCTTTAATGCAAAATAAAAAGCCTAGGATTCTAAATATTATGACTAGATTTTTTCAAAAATATGGATATCAACGATTATTATTATTATTTAATTTTATTTGTGTATGTGTGTGATTTGTTTTGTTTTTATGTTTTCGTTCCCGTGTTAATTCATAAGAAACTGATATGTATTGATCGACGTTTTGAACAGCTCAGTTGTGTGTCTGTGCTTCTCACTGGATATGTATCGTTCTTTTCAATGTACGCATTTCAACACATCTCCCCTCGGTCTCTACATTCCCTGAAAAACAAAAAAAAAAATGTAAAAAATACCAAAAATCCATTTGAAAATAAATGAAATCTTTAAATAATAATTTAAATTTTTAATAAAAAATTTCATGACAAGTCTTCAAGGATACTGATGCGATATTTTTGTGTAATGTATGTAGAAATTAACATAATTTGCGTGCTTTTGCAACGGATACAAAACACAATATTTAGCAGTTTTTTTTTTTCTTTCAAGAATGAATCTATCAAGTGACTTTGTATTATTTCAATTGTGGACGACAGCGATTATTGTACACAATAGTGCAAATTGAAATCATTTATTCGCAACATTCATCAAATTCATCTAATGTGTCGTCTAATTTTCTCATTTGAAATTTTTATTATATAATTTCTGTGCAAATTCGTTGTTAAGTGGCACCTTTTTTACTTTGCACTTCTTGCTTTATATCATTTTCTCTTCCGTTTTCTGTCTGTCTATCGCTTTCGGTTTTTCTCTTTCTCATTCCTCTCCCTCTCACACACTTATACTCTATTGCAATCACTTCTATTCGCTCTTCTCATCTTTCTATCATTCTATTCGTCTATTTCCATTTATTTATTCGTCTATTTCCATCATTTTATCTCTTTCTCGCCAGTTTTCTTTCATTCATTAATTCATCTCTAAAGCTTCGATGAAAGGAGAAATAAATTTTTTTTTTTGTTCCTTTTTGAATTCCTTAGGCAGTTGCAACCGTATTATATACATGATGAGCTAAAATAACGTGTCAAAAAGTCCGCTTTATGTCACTAGATTGTAAATGGATAGCTGAAAGGCTGAAAAATATTTCCAGCATTCAAATGCAATGATACAGTGTAACAGATTTTAATATCTCTCTCTTTATCTTTCTCTCTCTCTCTCTCTTTCACTCTTTCTCCATCTCTCTCTCTCTCTCTCTCTCTCTCTCTCTCTCTTTCTCTCTTTCTCCATCTCTCTCTCTCTCTCTCTTTCCCTCTCTCTTTCCCTTTCTCTTCTCCTTTCTCTTCTCCTTCCTCTCTGTCATTTCTTCTTGCATTTTTTTTTTTTTTTTCAAAATAAAAATAGAACAAACATTTAAATAGGCCAAGCTAGTTCAGGCAAATTCATTTCACGATATGCTCACAGAAATCATTATTCCGTTGCATTTTCAATAGAATGTTGTAAAAGTAGTGTTTTTGAATATAATGTATTGGAATATATATAAAATAGCTATCACATTCATAGCCGGATGTGTCAGTATTTAAATTTAAGAAATTCATTGAAATTAGTTTGACATCACTAGAAATAAGTCATTTAATCGATAAATTTTCTCATTCATTCACTTTGTTCCAATTTCTTAATTTAAAGCATTTAATAGACTTGACAATTTTGGATTGTAATAACAATGACAAGTGTAGAAACATAAAATAGCTTTTCAATCAATTTTAATTTTCATTTCTAACTAAGTTCAATTTAATGTTTCAAGTTAGAATGAATTTGGTCATTTTTCACCCTCAACATTTGAATCGAATGCATGATTTTAAGTAAAGACCAGTGTACAATTACACTAAATGATTTCCGTGGATTTCTTGGTTTTTGCTTTTTTTAGATTTTGCTTGTTGGTGAGTCAAACTACCCCAAACAAATGAAGAATAGAATGAATAAAATATAAAATCAATTTTATCGATAGTTAATAAGTTGATAAATGATATTTCAAATAAAATTCAAAGGTTCCAATTTGATTTCTATGTTTAAAGTACTGAAAGAAAATTGAAGAAAATAATAGGAAATGGAATACATAGAGAAATTAAGAAGGGACAAATAAGAACCAATAAAAAGGGCAAACTAAGAGATGATTTGATTTTGAAATATAGAGAAAGTAAGAGAGCAATGAATTGGCGAGCCTAATATACAAATCTAATATGAAATTTAAATCGGGTTATAGGTTTGTCGCGCAATTTATTTATTCCAGATTATCATTATGTCGGTGTGTTTGTATAACACAGAAATTGTGCCCCAAACGAATTTCATTCACGCAAATACAATAATGTTATTAAGCTCGAATAAATAATCACGAATTGACTCATCCAAAATCAATAAGCTGTGAATAATTGAGTGAAGAGTTTTTCGATTTTTTGTTTTTTGTTTTTTTTTTTTTTTTTTTTTTTTAAAAAAATATGGAACAATTTAAAAGTGAATTCAGCTATTACTGCAATTTTAAATTAATTACATTCGAAACGAAAAATGGGAAAAAGGCGCCCATCATACACGACACTCAACACATATTCAGACAGAGAGCCTTTGTAATTGTGCACTTTTCTTTTTCTTCTTCTTCTTCTCTTTCTTCTTCTTCTTCTTCCTTTTCTGCTTCTTCTTCTTCCTTTTCTGCTTCTCTTTCTTCCTTTTCTGCTTCTTCTTCTTCATTTTTTTTTCGCAGTATAATTTCCGAAATTGGATTTATAAATGATTCTTAAATTGATTGAACCACATTGTACTGTTTTCCCTCATAAATGAAATATAGTTCGCTTATAAAAAGTAATTTTTAAAATCACTTTTTGTCGACTTATGTGTCAGTGTCAGTATTCCTTTCTTTTATTTCCGTGTCACTTGTTATTGTTTAATTTCAATTGTAAAATTGGTGAAAACCAGTAGTAAAATGCACATGCAATCTCTGTGCCACAAGCATCCATCAAATTGGCCACAAGCAATTATATTTTCAGCAAAAATGCTTTCATAACTTTTTATTACATAAAATGAACATACAAAAACATCCACATCCACATCCACATCATCCCCTTATTCTCAATGTTTGTTGGTGCAAAATTTATTTTGAACAGAGAGTAGTTTGTTTTCACATATAAAATCAATTTGTGAATTTTATTGATTTTGAGAATTTTTGGCACGGAAAATGCCAAATGATTATTATTTCGAATTTATTTTTGTTTTCTTTCTTTCTTCTACTATCCAATCAATGATCTAATTTTTTTTTTTTTTTATATTCATTTGGGAATTGAATAAATTGTTTTTTTCTTCATCCGATGAGAATTTGAATTTACATCATTCTAGATTTTTGTTTTTCTTTTATATGGTTTGCTTTATCTATTCATTTGCGTCGAAAATTCACTAGCAATTATTTCAACAACTTGATAATAACAAATATTCCATAAATAAATGAACTTGTAACTTAATTCACTCACCAAATTATGATTTGAAATAAGAGAAATGATCAATTGCATTTCTAAAATTAAAACTGGCAAAGAATTTGATAATATTATGATTGTTGCTATTGTTTCGTTGATTATTATTTGTTGATTCATATATGTGTGTATGTGTGTGTGTGTGTCTGTGTGAATTACTTAAATAGGCGTGACAGACGTGTGACTTACTCACGCGCATATAATGTATAATTACAATACTTACGCCTCTGTATAACGTGACTTATTCACGGAACATGAAATATATAATCCACAATGAATGCAATAAAAAAAAAAAAAACGAAATTTTTTTCACATCCAGATTTGACCAGTCGAAAGCGAGATCTGGATTGTTTTTTTTCTTTTTTCTCTTTCTTTTTGTCTTATTCTTCTTGAATGTTTCTTTATCTATAATTTGCGTTTAAATTGCGCTCACAATTATTTTAACGAATTTTGTTTATGAGAATAAAAAAGGAAATTCACAACTGTGCATAATTTAGTCATCAGGTGTCCATTTCATCGCCACTGACGAACAATAGAACACCCTTTGGTTCACAGTACAATTGTATTTTAACGGTAAGCGCTGATATCGAATAGATGGTATTTCATGGGAATAACCATTATAGTGATTATCAAAGTATTTAGAAAAATAGTAAAACCTCTCTTCTG